>MU377056.1:0-139855 GCA_022495195.1 Xylaria digitata
TTTCCTAATTAGGAAGCATCTACCGTATGTAGTATGTAATATGCACTGTACTCAATTGTTAAGGCTGATGAAGACTTTTGGCCCCAACCTCCGTAGGTACGCTATGGTTCAACAGCTTTGAAAGGCCTTCCTTTCTCTTCCACCCCCCCCATTTCTGCCCATCTTTGTCCACTCTCTTGGTAGCTTGATTACGGAATATTGGCGCTACGTATTTGCCCCAGTCCGCTCTTGTTCCTTGCCGCCCACTCGAACTAAACAGTCATATGTGCAATTATAACCGATGGCCATCATAATAAGGAGAATCCCTTACTTACCTCTTCTCCTGAAAGAATAATCTCAGTCTCTTTGATCAAGTCTAACACAAACATCACTTAGCTCCTTTCATATACTAGTCACGATAACCGATTCTTTTAAATGTGATGGGCAATCATTGCGTCGTCCTTGTAGTATACAATATTACCTGCGTATGTCTAGGTAGTGTAATTACCACATGACTGGACCCCACTGCAACGCCATCTTCAAGTGAATCTTAACCGCCTTTCATCATCCACGCCACTAACCCCAAGAGACCATAGTCCGAACAGCTTTCAGGGTTGTAGCTACTATGTTAGCGAATATTATTTCTTCCTCTACACTACCACTCTACACTACATCTACACAACCTACCTAAAGACAGCCTCCGATATCTTTACACTACCTTACTCACATCAGACTACCTCACTACCGCATATTATATTATATTATATTATCATTATTATATAGTCCTACAGTAGCGTTGTGTAGATAGACACTGACCTCAACCCGATCCACAATTTTATTGCCATTTAGACATATCCACAGCGTATACACTAGTACTCTTCATCGAGATGTTGTGTCTGGATCATTCAGACTATCATGGCGTACACTACTCTTAAGCCTCTAGTGTAGTGTAGGCAAACTTGTCCCCAACCGTGCTTGCTAGCCATCAAGCTAGAGTGTTTGACCCTTACCCGAAATTGCGGCATGGTTTTAGCTTCCCTAGCATACACCAACGGTGATCGTTCACGATCCGCTCTTCAGATTCTTCCGTGCCAAGAGGCGAGTCCTTGTTTGTTGCAACATATTGGAGGGGCTCATTTTTCTACTCTTCATACCGATATTTTTTTTCACCAACTACAGTACGTAGCTCACTCACCAAGTATCCCAGTTAATATCCGCGATATTCTCCTTGGAATCTCCCGGCATGTATCCGAAAAATTCCATGATCGGATATAAGGTACACCGTAGGTAGGGTTGTTGAACCCGCAGGGAAAATGTTGGGTGCTGACGAGGGGCATAACAGAGTGAGCTCCCAGGTGACGATCAACGGCTCATATCAAATGTTTCGTCTCTTACCAAACCCATGTTTACCGTAAGCTCCAGCCCGGCAACAGTACATAGCAGTGTCCCTCGATAAGACTAAGCAAAGTGTATTATTACGAACGCCGAGAATACTCCCCTGAAACTACAGGATAAACTACCTACATATCTTTGTGACTGTATTCGCACTCGCTGTCCGTCAAGTCTATAATAGTAGTGCGTATCTGGAGTGTAGACTCTCTACCGAGGTTTGTTTTTCTCGGGGGCACAAGGTATTACTACTTATATAGTACTAGTTGTATTGTCGTCTCAGTTATATATGCATGCAATGCAGCTGCGAAATGCACGATGTCCTCATTCATGCTTATTATACTCACGAAGGGGGGGTTCATTAGACCGGGGTCAACATCAGTCTACCGTAGGTACATCAACTTGCATCAGCATTAACATGAACGAGCAAAACAATCACTGGACTAAAGAATGTCAGTTAGTTAGTAATGAAGTAGAGTCAAGTTTACAATAGGAGATTCTAGTCACACTACAGTACGGCACACAACAGCCTTTGAATAGCTGCTGTAGGTACCAGCGGCGGGTAGGGGAGAGAGGAAAAAAGAGAAACTGTTGTGCCCCATATTGACCGTCATGTTTACCT
Organism: Xylaria digitata; assembly: GCA_022495195.1. Taxonomy (NCBI): domain Eukaryota; kingdom Fungi; phylum Ascomycota; class Sordariomycetes; order Xylariales; family Xylariaceae; genus Xylaria; species Xylaria digitata. The sequence continues at coordinate 1,991 of MU377056.1, forward strand.
ACCCAGATATGTGTCAACCTCAACGCCGTAGCTCCGTTAGTTGCATTACCATCTACTAGTAATATCATATATCAAGAGGACGTAGTTACTTCATTCGTATTTGTAACTTGAGGAGACGTGAAGTGTGGACCGTACCCTGAAGCATTCTTGACATGCATGTAGTGTACAGTACTAGCTGGATATGGTCTAAGAAATAAAATGAGGGTTGCGCGCAATGTGGGTTCTCATCCCCACTCAACACCCACCCGGCCAGTGCCCGGCTACTCAACCGTCGATCGCCAGTGAAATTAGAGGAGGAACCTCGAAATTACCTACCACAATATAGGTGGAAATGGGTGATGGACAGGTCGCTACAGTATCAAATTTTGCAAAATCACGAGTGTGATAAAGTTGCAGTAGCTGTGTGATGATCTACCTACCACACCACTACACTCACTACGCTATGCTACAATGTACAGCCGTTATCTTACACCACAGGATTATCCATAAGTACCTGGGTATGCCTCTCTCACCGCTCGTCTCTGTTCCCAGTCGACCACTGATTTTAAGTTCGGTCAAGCATTTTTACCAAGTCATGAGAATCAAGTGACACAAGACTCAACACCATCTACACTACAAGTGGACCTACCGTTATCACACTGGTGCAGTCGAGTTTTTGGGCTGATAGTTGGCAGGTGGGCGGCATCTCAGCCCTGAAAGCCACCTGTGCACACCACTATAGTACCTAGGTAGTGTAAGCTACTACACTACAAGTAGGGGGGCCTCTCCGAGATATCCATCACCCAGCTAACCTCGAACCTTTACGCGTTGCCAAGTTCATGCTGATTCACTTCAGAGACAGCTGCACCGAGCTAGCATAAGCCTACCTTCAACTTGCATTATGGGAAGCTTATACCGTTGAGTAGTGCATACATGGTCTCCTACACATAGTCAGGCAAGCAAACCTAAAAGTAGAACAACATATGGAAGTAATGTAAGTGGGAGAAGTTGTGCTACTTCGCCTTTATTACACATCAGTCACCAGCAGCTCTGGCGGGTAAATTACACGACCTGAAGTACCTCTTACACTAGCGGACGTGCATAATTAGCAGATCATATACCGGCAACAGAGTCTGAGTACCGGATCCTCAGCGTCAGGGCAGACAGACACAGGACTCGGCGGCCCATTCCCGCTCGGGGGGATCTGCCTTTAGGCACAAGCCAACCAATACGAACACCAAACAGTTCCAAGGCGCAAGAAAAGAATCCCCAAAAAATTTTGTAGTGTTATTCCTATAGTAGAGAAAACCTCGTCTATGCCTATTCCCCAGTATAACTCTCCTCCTTATCGTTCGATTCGTGTTTCAGCGACTACGCAAACGCATGACCAAGATAGAGTCGAAATTGCTAGGTTTGAACGCGTCGCCCAATAATCGTATAATGCAAGCAGACACTAAAAAGCATGGCTAGCAACACCCCTGCTATCATTCTCCACCACTACTGTAGTGTTATGAAGTTATGAAGTTAAAGCATCCAATAGTGCAGACAATTTTCGAGGATTCGTTATCCACACAAAGGTCCAGATACCCAGATACCCAGATGGGTAAATTTAGCTACCACTACACTATAGGTATGTCTACCTCCGACTGGCGTCACGGCGGACAGCGGCTCGACAATATGCGCCATGTCAAGCGGCATAATTAAACCTACTAGTAGATGCACTCGCCAGTGTACTATCTCTCTAGCAGAGGCCTCGCTTCTTTGCACCCTACCACGTACTTAGATGCCACAACATGAAAGTATCTATAAAGCATCTATATGCTATATGGCCAGCCCTATAGGAAAAACGACGGACAAAATACCTAGTAATCAAGACTACTTCGTGCGAGGCATTTCAACGATTTGTAGAGATACATATATTGTGCCTTGCATCCAGCCTTATCTCAGATCCTATTACTCACAGGCACGACATGTACAATAAAAATAAAAATAAAATAAAAATATTGTGGTGTATCCTCGGTGACACAGACAATTCATACCTGAGGTAGGTAGACGTAACCCCCCACCTAATGTAAGCAGATACAGTAGATACGACCGTAGAGCTGTACACTAAGGTTAGGTTAGATTATTGGCACGGATCTGTCTTGAATTAGAAGCCTCCATGAGTCTGGCCATAGCTAAAGTAGAGTTTTGTTTGTTAGCCACTTCACTTCCCATCTTACATATCGCCTCATTTGGCCTCGTTTGGCTACTACGGTGTCTCTCACGGTGTGCTCGTTTCATCCAAATACTAGTATTTCCAATATTGTACCACAAAACAATCCCGATGTCAACAAAGCTGGGGAAGCTGGTGAGCACATAGTGTTATTACGGCTACCTGCTTGACTGGATGTCTCAAGGTCCGTATCACCTGTCATCAAGTGCTTGGAACTCGCGCCCAAGGTAAGTATTTACAGTACCCCGAGCACTTTGCGATATAATTGTTCCCATACCAAAGGTATTAATCTTCCCAACATCGAACTTTAAGGTGTCACAATCATGTACACTATACTGGAGCCATAATCGCCGGAATCCAGCGCTAGGCTGTCACCAAGCTAGATAATCATCCATTACATGCCCTGAAAGTATCCGGCAACCGTTGACCATTTTTTATAACATGGTGAGAATCTCATGACTAAACTTCTGAGAGCTAGCCCTTCTCGAACTACTATCTATAGTAGCGCGCAAGTAAAAAATGAGTCACACAGCTTTTATCGTCGATGCACACCTCTTCGTCGGCACAACGGATCCATCTAGCTTGCCTAGGTAGGCAGACTTGTCTAGAGAGAGGAGAGCTTCCAGATCATTGGCCAAGAGTGGCGATTGTGTAATACCAACTAACAGAATAAGTACCAAGCACCTCTTACAAGATCTCGGCAGCATACCTTCTGACATTTCACGTGCATCACATGTGCGATAGAATCCCCCAGAGCCGTTATCAGTACCTGCCCAGCGTAGAATGTGGAATGTAGAATCTACGCACATCTGTATCTACCGATGACTTAGTTCTGCGATTGGGGGGTTGCCTCGTCCACCTTCTCCAATTCGGCCAGCTCGCAACGGCCCCCCGATCAGAACCCCGATAACCCCCCGAGGGGCGCAGATAGATCGTCACGATTCCCTTTCATCTCATCACCCGACTAAGGAAGCCCTCGAATGTTTCGTCGTCGTCAAAAGATTCGATCCGGCTTCGGCTTCCCTTCTCAGCTCCTCTCTCACATCCAGAAGACCCCACGAGATAGTATCAAAACGCCCCCTCTATCGACTAATCGGTTTTCGGCATTTCAGGATAACTGTCCCGCATCATCCACACACACCTCTGCTGCTTTCCCAACATGAACCTGTACTCTAGGTTGCAGATGTTTGCGGACTCGAGTATTTGGTACTAGTACTGTACGTACTGACAGCTGCAGGGGAAATAGATACTCACACGCTACACTAGTAGGTATTGAAATGCACATGATGAAAAGACGTCAACGCCCCCATAATTATGCCCTACTCTATCCAGTCCCGACAGCCTAACTTTGGCGCCAAACTTGGTGGGTGGTCGGCCATGTGTGGTCGACCATCTACACCTACATACATGTATCTATTTATTCTACTAGTAGCACGCAGACTCACTATCTACACTAACACCCAACATGACTTGAGAATGAATCGAACGGATGAATGATAAATGTGCAACTCGAGCACGCGACCAGAATCCCACTATTTTCGCCATCCCACACCAAGGCGCCACCATCCATCATCCGGCCAATCTCACGGGTTCGGGCGTCACGGTCATGGTTGTAGTGCGGTTTTCTGCATTTGCAGTATACAATGATCCTTTTCTCGCAGTTGGGACAACCGAAAAAAACCGAAGCCCCGCGCCCTGCAGATCATTTGTCTGGACTTGGCCAGAGTCCTACCCATCTTCTGCCCATTCGTTCAAAGATACCTACCCCCCCTCTCTCTCTCCGCTCTCCTTCTCCAGTGCAGTCAGTGTACGGGACCATCAAGGCCCTCCAACCGTTTGAAATAGGTGAGGTGCTTCCCGCATAATCAGGAATGACACATGAGCGGGTCCAACCACGGGCATAATAATAGCACCCAAGAATATCCCCATCATCCCAACATGCGTCTTCATCACAGATAGGCACTTGCGACGCTGTGCCACCGAAACCCGTCCCCCCCAATTCTGCCCATTCATGCCTATCTATCTATATACAGCTAGGTACGTATACTACCTAGGTATGTTTGTACACTATGTAGATAAATGAATCAAATACAATCCTTCAGGGGTGGCGTCATGGGTCATGCGGTTGCAGTATCAGGAATTGTTCCTTGAGGGTCCAGAAGCAGCTGGCGAAAAGTAGGCGCCACTACCAGCACCACCACACCCATAGGTTAGGTACCGTTTATCATTTGCGGGCGAATTTCCTACGCAATGTGTATGTATTTGCCATGTAATGGTATCATAAGATGGGCCGCCGACGCAAAAGGCGGTAAGTTGCATGGCAAAGTATATTATCACGGTCATTGGCGGGGGGGTTGGTAGCGTAGCGCTCCCCGTAGGTAAAGTATACAATACAATACCTAACTCGTCCTCATACCGCCTCGCCTCACCACTCTACTGTATTATTTCGTTGAATCGGACGGCTCCGCGGTTACACGCCAACCGTTCGACAAGTTCGGCAAAAAGCTGTACGTAGTAGTACTGCCTATACTGTACATTACATTCACATACATACTATACATACAATATGTAGGCAGTAGTGTAATGTAGTAAATTTATTTATCCACCAACGTCGTTACCTACCTACCTAACCTAGATGAATAGATAGATCGATCACACAGAACATGACAGAACAGGTACACTACTACTCCCCCCTCCCAAAATTCTTAGCCGCACTCGGACGTATCTTCCTTCGAGCGCTGATCGACTACTATATTGTATAGCGTATGTAGATAGGTAGTTTTAGCATAGACCCTTAAAATTTTCCTCCTCATTATTTTCACTAGTGCACTAGTGTATCTACTGCACGAAACGGCAGTGTCCCGCATGCGCTCCAGCATCGACCTTCCATCCTGGGACGAGGACATAGCAGAAGCTAAGGTAAGCTGGGTTTATGTAATCAACAACTCCAGTTTTGACCTCCCTTCTTCCTACACTACCCGCCTTAAGTACCTACCTGCACGAAGTGGGGGGCGGGGAGCTATGACTATGACGCCGTGTTGGTGTAGGTAGGTAGGTACCTATCAGTACTTTTCAGCTTTGGGCATGGGGCTCGGATGTATGCATCATGGCTACAACTTAAGATGAATGAGATGAGATGTCAAAGTCTCGGTGTGTGGGCGGGCTAGGGGCTAAGCTCGTTGCGCCGCTGACTCGACACTTGACGACATCTGTCGTGATCTTGCAACATCGCGGAGGAAACGGCGGGTAAGTAGGTACCTATTATCCTCCTAACCTGCCAGATTACCCGCATCGTACCGTTGAGGCTGCAGTTCGATCGTGGCCCCGATACTTGGCTTCTCTAGCGCCATGCTCGGTTGACCGATCAGCCACGTTTTGTCGTATCGCCTCTGTAATGATTGCCTAGATAGGAGCTGTGCAGTGGCTAGCGCGAACGCATTCCCTGACACCCTTTATGGCTTGAATCATCCCTCCTTATGAGACACAAGGCCGCGCCATGACCGTCTCTGTCGTTTTTTTCTTCTCCCTTCACCGTCACGAGGGCAATGGCGGAGAGCCGGTCGGGTCAGGTGCCGGAAGACGAGGGACGATGTTTTCGTATAGGATGGAAGGCCGTGCCTCAGTCGGATTGCTTCTGTCGTTGTTCTTTGACCTAGCATGGCGTATCGGTTTCGTACTCTTTCTGTCTTTGATTTCGGCATCGTAGGGGCTCTAGGTTGACGACGATAGCCTCATGCTCTTGTTTATTCAACCAGTTTCAGCTAATACATATAATATTATCTCGACTAGATTCAATACCGTTGATATCATTATTGAATACCCGTTAGTATTACTTACTGCCTGATATAATGCTTAACATGCGGATGCCTAAATACAAATTGTTTACCTGCTATCATACCTTATTTTTCTTTCTATCGCCCCCTTAGCCAACTCTAGTATCTGGTAGACGACGATCAAAGTCTTCTGAAGGTCTGTCCGCACTATGAGGAATCGGGGTTATACCACGGCCTAAATCTAATAGCATACCTATTGCCTTGTTTGGCAACATCTTTTGAGATAGAATTGCCCTCCTATAATGCGAGTGAAATTTTGTGCCAACCTCGCAACCACTTTATAACCACCTAGAAACCACTTCGTAACTGCTCTACAACGACCACTCAACGACCCGATAAAGACTTCGTAATTGCCTTGCAGCTTCTCACAACACCTCGTAGTGCGTATATGCTAGATATTCTATCACATCGTAAGCCTAGTTGCTTTATGTTCATTATATCTTTCGCTACTGCGTCTTACTAAAACTAACATCGCCTTATCGTTCTCAGTTGGGTTAACGTTCCTCTAGCAATAACCTAAAGGCCGCGGCACTGCTTGACCACAATCCCGAGAGCTACCTTTCCCTTAAATATTTTCTGCCACGATATAGCAGTTCTCCTAACACTCTGCATGATAATAACTCACTAAGGCGTCAACTATATTTATGGTAACACAAGTCTATGGATTTAAATTATATCCCCTTACGTACTTTCCTCCTTCCCACGCTATCTACTGAAGATAATAGGCTCCTTTACATAAACGAAGCTACCAACTGCCATTGACTGCGACTACTTGTCTTCCTATGTTGATTGGATGTTTTGCTAACAGGCCGAGAAACTAGATGGACGGCTAGTGTGTTGACTTCTTCAACCTACTCTCTACTACCCGACTTCTACTGATGCTACTCACTGCAACTCCTAGATAGTAACATTACCTATGCCAGGGGACAGTGTTAGTAGCTGCGAGGTTCTGAAGGGAAACACTGGAAGTGGTAGGTAGCAGGTAAGATTATTTATTCTGGGCACTCTTTGTCTTCCCCCATAGAACCCGACAACCCTAAATTTGTCTCCTTCCCTCCTAGAATTCTCAACTTACCCTACAAGAGGCAAGGCCAGGGCCTTATGAGTAAGTACAAAACATATCTGAGACCATCCACTAAGAACGAGAGCTGCTGTTCTTACCGGTGTTGGTTATTTACCTCATATATGAATAGAACTATCCAGATCGACAACATTCAGTTCCCTTCCTTCCTCTCGATTTCCCTATACTGCAAGACGCCTAGTAGCCCTGGATTTCTAATGTCCCTTTCCTTTACCTTGGTAATTTACACCTTACTAGCATGCTCATACCTTCAATAGAGTTAGAACTGACCCTTGTTCCCAGAGGTACAAACCAGAATCCCCTAACTTATCGCTTAGGTCAGGAGCGGCAGTCACTTCAACCTCAGATACGCTCCCATTGCTGCTCTCAGGTAAGGCCCTTGCTTCTAACTTGACGCCCTTTGAAAACGCTCCGCCGAGACCATCTCAAATCTCAACCCATTATATCTATTCAAGGCGGTATGATACATGCCTTCCTTCTGTTCACTTCTTCCAAACTCGTCCATCGATAATCAAAATCAAAGCTGTTTTAAAGTTGGAGTTCCCAAGCTTTCCTTCATCTCACTGAATCTATCTCTATTTCGTATCTACGTCAAAATCAGCTCTACTGGCACCGCCCGAACTATAACATCCCAACTCAAACCTTAAAATAACCTTATTTCCTAGGGCTGAACTTTTTAGGTAGGTATATTTATTTACCTTCCGGGACCTAGCCGGTCTGCTCGACGCTGACGTGGCCCCATAGTCACCGGGTGTATATAGTTGCTAATTCGCCCTTCATCTTAGATCGCACACAATTTCTCCATCATATACTCTTCACTTATCCTACCTCCCGTAACTATATTACAGCTTCGCTTCCATTCTCATATTTCCTCCATCTGAAGCAGTATGGATAAGGATACTGTAATCCCGTTAAGCTGCGCCAGCTCCTTCCATACGGAAAGTAAGTATGCAACAAAGCGTCCCCAGTTCTCCAATAAGCCGCCCTCTGGATTCGGGGGGTGGCCGACGATTTTCGAAAAGCCTCGTGGGCGAAACCCAGGAGATGGTGTACATCAGATGGTTTTGGCCCGTGCTGAAGATAGGAAGGGGACTGGTTCTGGGATCAACGATGCTATTAATCACCCAGATTTTATGGGATACTATAACTTCGACGGTCGGAAGTTTAAAGAGCTTACGAAAGAAGAAAAACGATTCCTCGAGTTCGCGGTACATTATCCTAACGTTCGAAACGGAATTATGAAGGTTGGATAAGTACCTATATCAACAAACTTTGTACATCTTCTAATCCTGCTCATTAGGCCCCTCTACTGTTCCGGACGGAATCTTTCACTCAACCTACGGCACGTCAATCGGGTTTAGTTCATAAATTTTTCGGGACCCCTGAGCTGTTCCATAAGATTGCTAGCCATCTTATATCTAGATACGAAGACCTTGTCAATCTTTGCCGAGCATCTCAATTTACTGCAGGCTTAGTACAATCTTTATGGGTAAGAAGATATTATGTTGCTCTTTTCTATATACTGACAATTATCTAGATGCACATGGATGCTACCACTAATGACTTTCTGGGCTGGGAGATGGAAACGCTTGCAAGTGTACGTATGAAAGAAGCGCAGGAAGAGGAGGAGCGAGAAAAGAACTCTCCAAAAAGGTTTTTTTCGCCTACCGTCATCGTTTCCCCTGTTCGCCCTCAAGATCAGGGTCCCCCGCGAGAGGTCGTAAGAAACAAGGCCAGATACCCTGTAATACCGGCTGTTGAAAAGGTTAAGGAAACCGATTTCGGAACTAGCATGTGCGCTCATTATAAGCTGCGTAAGCCTTCCCCCCCTTAAAATGACGTCGTTTTTGCTAACACTCCTTTTAGTACATATGGTTTACCTGAACGGACATGTTATAAAGCATCTAATTCTACACGGTATGCCGTGGGTAAACGTTGAAGCGATACAATGTATTATTCCACAGATGCCGATACTAGAAGCTCTCGGGATCCATCAATGCTTTCTAATGACTCTCGGTGATACCCAGCCACTCTTACACGCCATTAACGCCATCAATAAAGAGCGAGAAGAGAAAGAGAATAAACAACCACATGTTGCCCTTGACTTCACCCCTTTTTATTATCGAGGGCCTGCTTATAAGCCAGATGGTACCGGACATGTTGGCGAGTACGGCGTTGTGCCCGAGGAAATGTCGTGGCTACACTCTACGCAAGCTGTTACAGCGCAATTAATAGGTATCCGACATCTATGCCACAAGGGGGGCCAGGACTTTTTTACTTCTGGCACGGGCTTCCGATCATTCCTTAACCGTCTTCCAATCCGCACGATGGAAAGCATCCTGCAATGCATCGAGAAACTCCAGGAATACAAAAATGGTACCTATAATCCCACTTCAAAGGAAATGAAGCATCAGATGGAAGTCACACTATGGCAAGACATTATCATTTCTTGCAACGGTCGACCGATGCTTAAGGGAGACCTTGAGAAGCTGATCATTTCCCGCGGAGAAGTTAAGCTCTCTCATTGCGTAGAATGCGATATGGAGATGGCCGCATACTTCTTCCAGGCCAACATCCTGGCACGTCGGGCGGAATATATCCTCTGTCATGGTTGCCAGCTCCAAATTAGACTCACCAGCCACCATTGGCGCGCATATAATCTCAGACGCTATCTAGCAATCCGTATATTCAAAGGCAGATCTAAGAAGCCATATCTTCTCAGGAAAGTTTTAAACCATATAAACAAGCCGGGGACGCCCAAGCGGGAGGCTATTACCTGTAGGCCCGGCATGGTTGACGAAAAGTTCCTAGAGCACGCGCAAAAGTTGTGGGAGCAACACACTTACGAAATCCCTGGTAAGATTAGGGGGAAGGGTAAGAAGATCGCGCGCATCAACAAGCAGTACGATAGTCTCCCGGAAGAGGAAAAGGAGCGGGTGTGGCAAATAAAAGCAGACCTTGAGAAAGAACGGCTGTCGCTGGAGTTTAACTTGGGCACCAACCAGCGAGATAGATACAATGGGTCTTTGGAGCGTCCTTGTCGGTCCTGGGAACTCAACATCCGGGACTTCCGGGCTGAGTTAGCCATCGAGAACAGCCGGTTCTCCAACAATGGCCCGATGACAATGTGGAACCTGGAGAGCAATGCTGCGTCGATGTTAGGTCGCTCGGGCGGCTTGCATGAGTATTGGAACGACGACGCAGATGATGAAGAGCCCGCCGACGAGTTAATGACCAAAGATGGCCATGATGAAGTCCCGACTAGCCAAGAAAGAGCTAGTAGCCAGGCCGGGTTCGTTCCCCCTCACAAAAGAACTACTCGACAAGTCGCGGCACCAGCTGTTCAAGCCCCTCTAATACCGCCTTCGGGACAAGCCTGTTCATCCAGTGTACCTCCTCCTCCTCCTCATAAACGGCCAGCGCAATCAGTTTCTCAACAGTCTCATCTTCTTCCCTACCAGCGACGGGGACCACAAGTTGTGCCGGCGCCACAGAGTACTTCTCAGGAAAAGATAAGTTACGTCGGGAGCGCTCCCTCTCACAAGGACCTGGTTATTACAACCGGCCAAGCAACACAAAATATACCTCCTAATAAACGACCGGCACAAACAGTGGCTCAGCAGGCTCAGCAGCAGCATCTTCTCCCTCACCAGTGGCCAGGGCCTAAGGGTGGCCAGGCCGGTCAGAATATCCTGGCCAAGGCGCAGTCGACGCCCACAGCCTCCAGCCCCTCTAGTGTTCCGCCAGTCGAATACTCATCTCAGGGGGGTGGTCTCGCATTATCAACAGTCTTGCCACACCGACGACGACCGATGGAGCAAGCTTCGGGGCAAAACAGGATCCTGCGCATAGTACGGACACCACGCGCTTCCGTGACGTCATCATCCGAGAATAGTCCTCCCCACGGCCTACCCAGGGGTCTAGGCACGTCAACTGAATCGTGCTAATTAGCGCGATAATATTTTCATGAACCATTACGAAGACTATGGCATAAATATAGAACCAACGAAAGAGGCGATCTATTTATGTCTTAATTTCAACTGTCGGAGCGAGACGAAAATATACGAACGATCTTACCGCTTCTGCTTTTCACGGCGACATATACGATGGCGAGATACCCAATCAAAGAGCTGCTATATACCCCTTATCCTTTTCTCCGCCAAATAATCACGTTGGTCGGCTACTATTTCTTTATACTTAAGCGACATTTTTCGTTTCGCGATGCATTTACGCGGGTTGTTTCACATTACTCTTTTTCAACACAAGCGGATAGATCCGGCCGGCATAACAGGTATCTACACCCTTGTTATCAGTTGTCTATTATTGGCGAGGGACAATAGCGACAGCTACGCGGACGGGAGGGCGCGGTACGAAAATAAAATTGCATGATACGGAGTTCTAGGCAATGGCATGGCGCGGGACGGGATGGGACGGCATATCCTATTGCACGGGTCGCAGCGCACACGGGTTGATTCAGGGCGGGCTGGTTGTTTTTCTTTTAGCGCGCGATGGGTTTTACGTTCGGGGTTTTCCATCCCCCTTTATCAGGTTCTCGACGACGCGCGGCCTTGTGAACCGAATCGGCCGGTGAATGAGGGTTATGCGGTGTATTCAGGACGGTGTGGGAGTTACGATACTGCGATGTTTTTGTGCATAAAAGACATGGAAATTGAACAACCTTTGCGGCTTGCGTCTCTGGTGTGATGTAACGTGATAAATACACGGTAATGAAACTCCACGATATCGTCGCGAACGATATACTGTGCTAGTGGTCCTAAGTCGGGAGGCTTATTCGTAGGCTGGGTAGTCGCCGTGTCTATATTCCGTTGAATTGCGTCTCGTAGTGTAGATGATGGGATGAAGGCTGGCACTCTGGCTACTATGTACAGACTACTACCTACTGATGGGGTAGGTAGATACCTAGCCAGGTTAGATCCCTCCCTGAAGGCATTTGTTCTAATTAGCATAACTCGACTGGTAATTGTATGCTTCCGTACCGATTGGTAAGATGGTGAGTTTCCTAGGGATGATTCTGCAGCCGATATTTGTTGCAGTGTAGATAAAATGGACGCTAGCACTGCAGCTATTCCGGACAAGATACTACTTAGAGGTAGATAGGACCTTAAACCATAGAACTAGTATTCAAAATGTGAGATATTCACTCGCGTAATAAACACTAGCGAGAATGTAGCCCAATTCAAGTACTAATTTTGTTAGGAAATAGTCCCGTCGACCGAGACGGACGAGAGAACTAACAGAATATTCAAGGAGGCTAAGGGTTTGACGCGTAAAGCTGGTTTGTTGGGCACATCTAATAAAGTGTATAGGCCTGTACGGCCATTCTACGTCTATTTGAAGGGTATCATCTCTAATGTACAAATATGATAATTTACGGCTCGTAGCAAGATTTACGGGTGCTTAGCAGCTTGTGAAAGGGATATGACGTTCTTCAGGTTGCCGAAGGGAAGAGTATCACCGATCCTCGACGCGCCGGAGAAGAACATGACGAGCCGGTCAATACCGCAGCCCCATCCGCCAGTAGGGGGGAGCCCGTGTTCTAGTGCCTGAACATAGCTCTCGTCGATTTCAGATGTCCCTTCCTCGTCAAGGGTCTGGCTATTGACTTTTGACTGTACCTGGAGTTCGAATTTCCGCCGCTGTTCAAAGGGATCGTTTTCCTCTTCGTACATATTGGCCATCTCACGACCTCCGATGAACAACTCGGCGCGCGCAGACACGAGTTGGTGTGTCTTGGGACAAATAAAAGATTTTGACAAGGGGGACATGCAGGCTGGGTGGTTTATAATGAACAATGGCTCGTTCAAGGACGCACCCTCTAGGTATGTCGCAGCTAGATTGTCTAAAAGCTTGTTAAGCGGAATATCTGGGATTGCCAACGAGGCATCACGCTCTCCAAGCAGGCCGAGAAGCTTCTCCAGGGCATCCGGCTTCGATAAGTCCGGAAAACGGAAGCCGAGTACATCTTCAAGTGCGGGGATGAACTCGACTTGTTTCCACTGGGCTTTCGGTAACAAGAATTGTGGCTTCTCAAGGGATGTAAGTTGGGTTGCTATGATTTGGTCGACGTCGTGATGAAGACGAGCGATGAGGCTTTCAGTAAATTGAATTAACTCTGTCAGATTGAAGTATGCAGAGTAGAATTCGCAAGTGGTGAATTCCGGATTGTGTGTTGTGTCGAGGCCTTCATTTCGGAAGGACGGACCGATCTCGAATATCCTATCATTACCACCAACGACCAATCGCTTGAGCCAAAGCTCAGGAGCAATTCGCATTGATAGTTGCTTTTCAGAAAATGCAGTTGCCGCGGTTAAGAATGGGCGGGCGATAGCGCCGCCCGCGGAGTCGGCTAGAATAGGAGTCTGGACTTCGAGAAAGTCCTGCTCGTGGAAGAAATCTCGCATGGATTTGATGATGTAGGAGCGAAGCCGAATGGTATCAGAGGTTCGTCGATTCACAAGCAAATCAACATGTCTATTTAAAATTTTGGTCTCCTCATTCGTAAGCTTTTCTGGGAGCGTTGCAAGAGCTGGGCTTATCATGGCAGGAAGGTCAAGTGCCCTTAATGTTAGCTCGCCTGATTTCGTCCGAACAGCTCTGCCTGTGACTGATATAATATCTCCACGGCGTAATGGATGAAGAGCTCTTTTAAAAGTCTCGGGGTCTAAGGAGGATGAGGTGAGGCTGCCTAGGTGCACCATGACCTGAACTTGTTGATACCCGCCCAGAATATGAAGGAAAACTAGCTTGGACCCTGCCCGCCTTATGGACATAATCCTTCCATCAAGAGTGATCTGCTCCGAGGCCGGTGTTGATGCCTCGTCGGCGAACTTCTGACGAAAAGCAGGTATAGCCATGCGATCGGTTCTGTGCTCCAGCCTAGGAAAATGGAGTGCGTCATACTCTTCAAGCTTCTGGGCGCGGCCTTCGACTGTGACTGTCGCAGGAGTCCCGGTGGGTGTTTCATCAACACCAAGTCTAGAGCTACTAGATTGTCTTATTCCTGAGATATGGAATACTCTCTTTTGTCGAACGATACATGATGAGGACCTGTCACGTGCTTTGGTACACGAGGCAGAGAAAAGTCGAGCATATGCAGCCCTATTGGCCGGTGGTAATCCCAATAGGTAAGGACGTAAAAACCGAAGGCAATGCGGGCTATCCATTTTGATGACCCTTGAGTAAGTTAGCTTTTATGTTGAGGCGGAGCTTCAGAGTTTAAAATGGGTTGTGATTATCAGATAGGCTGGCACAATGAGATCAAGCACCACAAATGTGGTGTCAGTCGCAACGGTTCTAAAAAGCAATGTCATCATGTAAAAGTCGGGATATTGATATAAAAAAAATCCTACTTACTCTCTCAATGAGGCAGATAAAATGTTGACAGAGCCTCTGAATTGAAAACTGAAGTGAGACACAACTTGCTCATTGCCTCCTGACACAGTGCCGGTTAATTTATGTGCATTTGTAAGACCATGCGGAAATAATGCAGTTTCTATTAGTAAAGAAAATGTATAGTAGTTGTAGCATAATAACCCAACGAAAACAATTCACTTTTTATTAGTAGAAGAAAAGAAATGCACGCATCCTAAAGAATCCGGATTGTCTTGTTGCGGACTACAGAAGTGTTAGACAGGCGTGGGCTCTGTTTTTTTTCTGCCGGCTCAACCCACCAATGGCCGAACGATTATCCGGAACACCGCCTTCCCATTTTAGCACTAGTCCGGACTGAAAGTCGAAGCAGCTTCAGAACAAGCAGAACAAAAGACCATTCATCAAATCTATCGCCAATACAAAACTCGGTCAATCCACCAAAAATACCCAACAAATACTATTAATATGTCGTTCCTTGGATTTGGAAGACCACAGCCCTCGTCGGCAGAGAAGATTGCTGCCGTCGAGGCTGAGATGAAGCTCCTCACCGAGATGGCTAACCGGTAAGTTCCACCACTACAAAACAAGCATAAGAATGTGCAGCTATTTCCTGTCACTCAAAGATATTCTGTTTAGCTCTATGAAATGATATGCTTACACATTGTACCTTATTAGCCTCACAAAAGCATGCCAACAGAAGTGCGTTCCCAACGACTACCGCGAAGCCGAGCTCAACAAAGGCGAGAGCGTCTGCCTCGACCGATGCGCCGCCAAATTCTTCGATGTCCACATGAAGGTGTCTGAACAGCTTCAACAAGAGTCACAACAAAGGGGTGGCGGCGGTGGCGGCGGTGGCTTCGGTTTCGGTGGTTGAGTTAGCCAAAATACCAACAACAACAATAATGGAATAGCATCATGCGACAGGCAGCGACATGGCGCACAAATAGAACTGGATTGTTTTGGCAGGGTCTTCCATACTTCCAGGACTGTACGATTATAAGCGACACTAGGGCATGCGATCACGAATTGGCGTGTCTAATACCCGGGAGCTTTGTGGGATACGAGAGAGAGGGCACTTCATAAGTTACTGTGGCACTCTGTATTATATATTATGCTTGGACTTCGGGCTATCCAAAATAAGGCTTTGATAATGAAATGATTCCTCTCATAAACCGTTTTATGCCTGGATCCGTGAGGATAGGTACTTTTGAAGATTTTATTCAAGGCCACAGACCAACACTAGAACCCAACAAGCCTGAAGGCGCCTATACTTTCCAAATAATGCATGAATATTTCTACTTTTAAGCGGATCGTTATGCTTCTATAGTCGTAGTCATCTAACGAAACCGGGCTACTTTCTCCAATCACAAGCAAATTGAATAGCCATTGCTATGAAGGATTCGTTGGGTTACATCAGGGCTGCAGAAGCTCAAGGGCATGTTGAGCTCTTTCTAGGCGGGCCTCGGTTTAGGTACGAAGCTATTGGCATAGAACAACTACTCACTAAGGCACTGGTTCATCTTTCCGTACCTATGAACGCATTGTCGGCGAAAATCGGTTGCGCTTCTGTTCTGTGGGAAGCCCGTAGTCACATGCCTTTTATGATCTGCCGGATCAACGGGTAGGCTTGGCTGAAAGTTTTCGGGATATATTTGTTGATTGTATGTGCTTCAGGCTCTATTGTAGGTTAAATATTGGTAAGGAACAGCTTATCAATCAATACTTGCAGTATGTAGAAACACAATGAGATTCGGATTTTGACCCGTAATATTTCTAAAAATTTAATGAATATCTAATATTCGCCCTTCTAAAGTATCTCCGCGAGTACGAGTAATGCCATTGAATTCATTACTTGAAATTGTGGTCTCGTTATAGTGCAGTGCTTTGTAATGGAGGCAATGGTGTGTATACTCCGTTCCACCGTTCCGTTGTTCGTTCCACTGTTCCTTAGATCCAAGGGCCTGGAGTTCGCCACGCCCATTGACATCTTAGCGGTGGTGGGGTGCATGATAAAGAGGGTCGTTCTCCAATCAGGCTTAGCACAATTCCATCATAGGCTTCTCGGAGTCACTATTCTGGGTGTGTGTAGTGTACAACTCCTCAACATTCAGGACTGATCCGAGACTCGCATTTGTATTTGGCGAGAATCGGTCGATTTAAAATAATAATCCCCACCGTCGTTGTCGTACCACTTTTGCTCTCGTTCCCTCGATACATACCTCATTACACCCCTTCCTCAAGTCATACACTATCATTTTTAATCTGGACAATTGAAGAGCTTGCGACACGATGGACTTTGTTTAATCTTTTACTTGAGATCCGTCCGGGGTCTGTCCCATCATCATCACCTCGTCGAGCTTCTGACGCAATTCCCTTTTAATCACTGGGGGTTTTGTCAGGCAAACCGTTCGGCCCGGTGGCATTGCGCACATTGTTTCTCTGAACCATCCCGCCGTAGTAGCGTAAATCGAAAAGAATCGACTTCGCTTTCTTCTTGTTCATTTCCATTTCCATTTCGACGGAACCTGCCACGAGTCCGGTCGCTTTCCGAGACTTCCACTCTGTTCTCCGAACGTACCGAGAATACCGATTTGCCTTGTTTCGCATACTATGCGCCTTCTTCGCCGTGCGGCCCGTGTGATCCTCGTCGGCGCGCCGGGAGTTGGTAAAGGAACCCAATCCGAACGCCTACTCTCGCGCTTCCCTGAACTGTCCGCCATCTCGTCCGGTGACCTTCTCCGTCACCATGTCAAGAACCGCACACCCCTCGGCATCAAGGTCGAGAAGATCATGAAAGCCGGTGGCCTGGTTCCTGATGAGGCCATTCTTCGCTTGATTACCAATGAACTTTCCCAGCGCGGATGGCTCTCGGGCCGGCCTAGCTTCATGACCTATACATCCGCCGCCTCGGATGATTCTGTGTCTGACATGGGCGCCGCTGCAGACTCGCCAATCCCCGGTATAGATACAAATCTAAATGCAGGCGCAAGCCTGTCAAGCGAAGCATCCGAGGATCCGTGTGCTTCGTTCCTTCTTGATGGCTTCCCACGCACCGCCGCCCAGGCCGAGCGGCTAGGCGATGTTGTGCCCATTAATTGGGCGGTATCTCTCCAGACGCCTTTCGAGGTAGTCATGGAGCGCATATCGTCGCGGTTGGTGCACGAGCCGTCAGGTCGTGTGTACAATACCACGTTTAACCCCCCAAGGGTACCAATGCATGATGATATCACGGGCGAGCCATTGGTACAGCGTGCCGATGATACCGAGGAGGTTTACAAAGCTCGTTTCCAGAAATTCCAGGAGACTAGTGAGCCTTTATTAGAGTATTATGCCAAGAAGGGCGTTCTATGGGAGGTCCACGGCCACAGCAGTGATGAAATTACTCCCCAGTTGCTTCAGGAGTTTGAGAGACGGTTCGTGTGATGGGGCTAGCATACTTACTAGCCGTCGCAGGCCGTCCGTCTCCTCGGTAGAGTGTGGACTAAGAAGTTGGGCATACATGACGGCAGGCGTTGTGTAGAGTATGGCGTGGAATGCAGGGCTCCGGGGAATGATGACGAGTGATTGAATACCCAAGACACCCAACGAACTCGGGGGGCACGCACGCTATGGAAATTATATATATAGGATCCTGTCATCGACGCGATCTTTGATGTATAAACAGGAAAGAATAAAAACACTAGATGTTGATGGATGGCTTAATCCATCGTGGAAAAGCCTGGATTTGTCGAAATGTTTGAGCAAATGATTATATTCAACATATGACGAGTTTATCTACTCTTTATTCACCAATAATATATCACGAAACTCTGAAAGAGGCTGCTTACTAGGTAGTGTACGTAATATAGATGTGTCTAACCCAGGTAGCTTCAACTTTGTGTATACTCTAGCGGGGTGAGACCGTGTCCTAGGAAAGTATACACCTTGAGGGATGAATCTACCAGAAGGACAGACTAGACAATGTCCAGAATTCGAAGGTTGTCGACACATCGAAGTCACCGGATCACCATTGACGCCTTGTCTTAAACCGTCATCCCATGCAGCGCGCATGTGATATCAAGGTCGTGATGAAGGCGTTGGCTTCTGTAAAGCCTTCCGAGACAGAGCTGTACACGTTCGTTCTAGACGAAATCAGTCTTGGATTTGACTCTGGAGCGCTTTACCTCGGACGAAGGCTATTTGAAGGCGGACGATGTCGCTAGGTACCGAAGGGGGTATCTCAATTTTTAAAAAAAAAATCAAGGAGAACATTGTATTGCAATACAGTTACTTATATGTGCTATAACCCCAGTAGGGCTGTATAATAGGAGATAGGCCTACCAATAATTTTAGCCGCCAGAAATTCTTTTGACTGTTCGAGATGATTTTGTCTGCTAGTAATTATTACTTAGTATAGCTAGGAGTTATAAAAAAAAATTTATTTTTGATTGTATAGACACGATCGCGTTGTATTGTCAGTACAAGGCTTCTAGTAAGAACCCCTCCTGCCGCCCCTCCAACAAACAGTTGTACCTCGTGGTCGAAATTCTAACCTGGTCAAGATTAGCGGGGATTACCCCACCAGAATCCGAAACCACAGGCCTGACCAAAGTAGGTCATTCAGCTGAGGAAATGGGGCTTGGCTACCCCAAGCGGGAAGGTCAACTCAGCCCACGTTACATGACGTCTGACTTTATATATAAAGTTATCAGAGTCGATCAGATGCGCGAAAGTTAGCTCAACACTCTTCTCAGCGGTGGTCATTTGATTTTGATTTTTCGGTCTTTTTTTTATGTGCTCGCGTATAGTTTGGCGTCGCGTACAATCGTAGTGATAAGTCTCTTGAAATTGGCTTTTCTTTATTCCTTTAGCCGGCATTTAGATCTGTATGTCATTCAGCCTCTCCCGAGCGTTCTTGTTGCTATTTGCCCTTGCTATACATTTGCCATCTCGCGCCTCCATATAATACTGCTGCTGCTGCTGCTGCGAGGCCGTGTTTGGACATGTTGACTCGCTCTTGCGAGAGTTCCCCGAAACGCTCTATTTCCGAATAGGTCGGACCTCGTCAAGATACGTCGATCTAGTCCCTCGCTCTCCATTCGTTCAGGTCTTTGTCTCCATCATCGCGATGGCTGGACCCCAGAGGGCAATTTCACGGTTTTTACTGTTTTATATCTTTCTTACATGGACAGTGACTGCGTTCACACTCCCCGATAGATGTCCTGTCTTCTTCAAGCCACAGAAGCAATGCGATCCCATTACGCCAGCAAGTTTCCTACCTGCTTCTGTAAGGTTTGCCTCTAAAACTAGATCTGCTCATGCCGTCAATAAGATTGTGTTCGCCGATCTTCTAGGCGCGCTGAATGTTACACAATCGGAATTTTTCGCTCCTTGGTTGGGCACCTGGCCCGACGCCATCGATTGGACAGCTGCGGTGTTAGGCACACACATCGCGGGGGCAACCCGTAGCATTTCCGAGGATCTAGCTTTGCTGGACTCAGAAAAATACGGTGTCAGCAATTGGAGGCAGATCTCTAACTTGGTAGATAAATACTTCGCCCAGATCGTTGCTTATTACTTCGGACAGGATGCCTTGACCATAAGAAACGAAGCTTACGATGATATTTTCTGGGTAGTTCTAGGTTGGCTTGAAGCAGTCCAATTCATCAACACTCATAGCAACCTGCATTATGATCCGGGCCTGTCAGGTGTAACACCACCAGGTGCTACCGATGGAATATTTGGTGGTTACACTGGAATACCTAATGAACCATATTACGGAACCGCATGGGTTTCGACATTTTCTCATCGTGCCCGCATATTCTGGGATCTTGCATCATATGGCTGGGATACAAAGCTGTGTAACGGAGGCATGGTTTGGAATCCACGGCTATTGCCATACAAGAATGCTATTACTAATGAACTCTATATCGCGGCATCGATTTCGATGTACTTCTATTTCCCGGGTGATGATAACGAATCTCCATTTTATAACCGCAGCGACAAATTTAATCCAAACGACCCGGATTTAAAGGTGTATCGCGGACCACGGGATGCTAGGTATCTAAAGGCTGCTGTCGAAGGCTACCGATGGCTTCGCAACTCCAATATGACGAATCACCAGGGATTACTAGTCGATGGTTTCCACATTAGCGGCTATCTTGACGAAAGCAGTAACAATACCAAATGTGATGTCCGCGATGAGATGGTCTTTTCGTACAACCAAGGCGTCATTCTAACCGGCCAACGTGGACTGTGGGATGCGACTGGCGCACCTTCGTACCTTATTGATGGGCATCATCTGATTCAAAACGTCATCAAGGCTACGGGTTATAGCCTT
The DNA here is from genome assembly GCA_022495195.1 of Xylaria digitata. NCBI lineage: Eukaryota > Fungi > Ascomycota > Sordariomycetes > Xylariales > Xylariaceae > Xylaria > Xylaria digitata. The sequence continues at coordinate 22,810 of MU377056.1, forward strand.
GCATCAAATAGCCCCGTCGATGATCTCTCGCAGACCAAACCTGGTGTTCTCCCTCGATGGCACGGGCTAGGACGCTTGGGTGTTATGGAAGAGTACTGTGATGCGAGTGGAACGTGTAGTCAAGACGGAGAGACTTTCAAAGGGATCTTCTTCCATCATCTCACGGCCTTTTGCACCCCTCTGGAGACGCTGATACTGGAGCCCGAACTACGGGTTAACGAGCGTGCCTTTGAATCCGTGAAAAAATCCCACGCCGAGGCTTGCAGATCCTACAGCGGTTGGTTAGAGCACAATGTACTGGCCGCTATGAAGGCGCGGGATGCTTCGGGGCGTTTCGGAGGGTGGTGGACTGCGGGCTTGCTGTCGGACAATTGGGTAGGCCCGTGGCCGACGCTACAGAACGACGGGATAAACGACAGCCCGAACGCAACTGATTACCGCAACTACGGAGTCCCTACCGACACGACCTGGCGCAGCGCGTCGCCGCACGAGCCTACGCCAGCTCCACGCCCGGATCATCCGTGGTATGGACACGGCACGAAACAGACGCGCCTGGGGAGCATGAGGCGTCGTGAAGTAGACAAGAAAGATCCGAATGATCGTGGGCGTGGACGGACGGTCGAGACGCAGAGTGGAGGGCTGGCTCTTCTTCGTGCATACTGGAAGATCGCCCGGACGCCGTAGAGTGGTGTTCAGGGACTCGTGCCTGGGCAGCCAGGATTGTTCGAAAGCAATTTTGTTGTCGGGTTAAATATTAGGTTCTTCGTACTAAACATCCAAAGGATACTTCATGTTGGCGTTGGCGGTATCTGATGTGATCGTGACGTGTGATATGGACGATTATTATTATTGTAAGAGCTGCTAATACATCGGGGTAAATTCGCGCCTGCGTTCATTATTTATGAACGCATAAACGTCTACGATTCAGCCTCGATAGTAGAGAGATGTAAACTTGCAGGACTTAATCACACAGTCCCCTTTTTATTGCTGCCTGGAGTAATCCTACATTCGGGTTCCAGTGAAATGGTATCTAGAATGACAAGGGAAAACGGGCGCCTGCGATATGTGTGGATGTTCACTGGAGACGCGTATATACCTAGATTGCAGAAACACGATACTTACTCGAGAGAAAATGATAGAGAGGCCACCCTAAGAGATGGAACCCCCCCTCCCTTCCCTAGAAATCGGAATTAAACGTCGGCGACAAAACGGCGTTCCGTATTGAGTAAGCCCTCCCCTCTCTCGAGGTTTTCTACTTCAGATGTTCTGTGAGGACTATCCGAGACTTTATATGCGGTAGACGGTTGTCGAGTTATCACACAGCCAGCCTATATACCTTGGCTGCCTACAGATATATCGCAAGAGGACCGTAACAGCCGTTGATTTCCTTAATATTAAGCCCCGGGTCCGTGATGAAGCTAATGCCCCATAGACACCGGCTCTAGGTCCATGGCAGAATTCACAAAATGAGGGTGCGTTGACTAATCCACGAGCGTATCGTCTAGACTTAGATAGAGAGACTGGACTTGCGAGTAGGTCTTGATGGTCAGCAGTAGAATTTATTCTTGAAGTCGATCGTATAGTAAGAGTGATGCAGGCCGGACATGGCCTCCCACTTGATGCTGCCGCATAATGGCAAAACAAAGTAGCACCATCCCAAAAGCCGACGACACACCCTAGCTCACTTCTACTGTGAGTTCATAGAGGGGGGCATAGGTAATAGAAGACGGACGTACTTACGCGCGCTGTGGGATAAGTCATTAAAAAATCCGCCTCGTTGAGAAAACTATCACCGCAGTTAAAATACCTACCATTTCGTAACACACAATAAGATGAGACCTTAGCCGCCGTTTCCGTCCCAGGAGCATAAATATTTCAAAATGACAAAGCCGGAAATCAAGCGTGACCGAGTAAAAGTGTCGAAGAACGAATAGTCGTATTCTAGACACCTACTACCTAACTTTCCACTATTTGTTCTTTAGAATCGACCACTTTCGCCTTGATTCCTTTCTTCCCCATAATGAACAATAATTGCATTATATTCAACTTTATTAAACACCAGGCGGCGTTTCGCGAGATTAGCGATGAATTCTGCCAGTGGATAGGGTGTAGGCAGTCCGAGATAAAACTTCCTAGTAGATAGAGGAAGGGGGAGAGAAATTAATCGTATTGATAATTGTGTAACTACCTTAATTACGTTTTAGAGTTCAACTCGTTTTCGCCCCTTTTCTATCTCCTCTCTGCGCATGGTTAGCTTTATTAAAAATTAGGTATTCAACAACTAGATGATAACCCGGGACATTCACGGTACATGTACAGCTGGTTATTCAAAAATATCTGACCACACATCTTCGATTAATTATATGAAATACATTTATGATTCCACACACTGCGAACTATCGTACAGTATTGCGATCTATCGTTCGCATATGTTCCTGCTTTTATTGTTCGACTCCCAATACGCCCGTCCCTGCCTGGATAAATGAAAGAAACAAAAAAGATGAAACATCACCCACGTTGCGGGTGAGTTCAGACAATAAATATGATTCGTGTATAGAATTTCCTAGTAACCTGCGAGAGGTAGTTGTCACAAGTTCAAAATCATCCTATCGTACCTTCATGCATCAAGAAACACTGGGCTCTTCAGTCGTTCCGCCACTCATTCTCATTGTTCACGCCAGGTGGTACATTCTTGCTCGAGTTCGATTGTGACCCCGATGGAGCTGCTTCATCATCATCAGAATCATCGTCAAGAGCGCGTGCAAGCTCATCAGGATCCTTCATTTTGGCATCCGGATCGACGACTCCAGAGATCTCATCATCTGGGTCGTGCTGACGTTCGTGTTCGAGCGTTGTGTCGTCGGCACTAACAGAGATGCCCCGGGCACCCCACTTCGACCTTCGTTGTGACGAGCTATTGCCGTTTTCATCACCACCTAGAGCTGGGGCACTCTCCTCATCTTCTTGATCGTTCTCAAAGTGCTTGTTACCGAAAATGCGGTTAAGAAGCCAACCCCGCCTGATATCATCGGCGTCGACGATGCCACCGTACCGGAGCTTAACCCGTTGGCGCGTGTAATACACCCAGAAGAAATCGAAATAGAGGGCCGTCTGGATGATACCAAAGATGACGGACACGGCATTCGGTTTCCGGTCGTTGGGGTCTAGCTCTCTCCATATCCAGTTGATGCAGTATAGAGCGCGATACGCGCCCAGGGAAACGAGGTAGAATGAATCGATGACGGTCGGGACGTTTGTCTGTCGGAGTAACAGAAGCTGGGGCAAGACACAGATCGATTCGAGGATCTGTGAGAAATCCCAAACCCACTATGAAGACAATCAGTGATGAGTCCCAAGAGAGCGGGGAGAGAAGACGAACCGTGAAGAAAGACCATTGCTCCTTGCCTTCAAAAATGAGCATAACAAATGGAGCCAATAGCAACGAGCCGGCGAGGATAGCAGCTCCCAGTTTCCAGGCGACCTCTCGCTCCCTCGTTCGTGGGTATAGCCAGCGCATAATGGCGATAATGTAGATGGAAGAGAGGATATAGAACAACTTGAAGAAGTAGTTCCATGACGAGGTTTCCGTGAATATATCAGTGTATCTAGAGCAGAATACGACCGCGTATAGAACCTGTGTGATCCATGAGACGCCTAATCGCAATGTTTAGCTTATGCGATGCTTCCCGATAATGCTTCTCGAAGTATAGGTACCTTCAGCGCTTCGATTGCGGTGGATAGCGTATATTAATATGATTTTTGAGAGAAGATGGGATACATCTCCCAAGATGCGAAAGATCTGTCACCCATGTTAGACGGAACAAGAGGGATGAAGAGGGGGCTTGGTGCTATGATAGAGAGAACGCACGTTCCAGCCCATCTTGCCTATATGCTATAGCCTGGCAAAGCAACGAGAGTTGGATGTTTTTATATGGCCTATATAGACAATGGTGGATCAAGAACGTCGGATGCACATATCAAGATATCGCGCAGCACAATGCACCATAACAAAGATGTTGGCGACGCTCGCGATAGTAGGATAACTTGGATGCCTGTTTTTAAGTGATTCTAGTGACGATGTCTCCAGGCTGAGGTCACAAGGGAAGCTCCGTGTTGCGATTACGTGGATGTGGATTCGCGGAGGGTTTCAGTGGGTCCCGGTTCAGCTGTCTTCATTTGGCTAGTCTAAATAATGCGGAGTCTAGAGCTGAAGTGCTATACATAGTAAGTGGTGGCATATTATAGGTATATAATGGTATGTCGACAGATTACCTCTAGCCTTATATAGATAAACTAGACTTATTTTGAGTATCTTAAGCCCTTTCTCTTAGCTACATTTAACTGTGACAATAGTGTAGTTTAGCTGGTCCTCATACTGAGATGGATAAAAAGTACTTATCTAGGTTAGTAACTTCTCCATTCAGGGTGAAGAGCACTAGCCACAACCATGGTGGGGTGAGCTCGGCGCGTATCCACGACGCGTCTCATTATACAACTTCGAACATCGAGTACGTCAATTCGCCGACAGTTAACGAATTGCTGTAATTTTGGTATTGTTCAATCTATAGCAATGATATTATGTTCTGGAAATGAGAAACAACTAATTTCAGACTACTATGGCCACTAGTAGGTACAAAACTCTACGGAATATTGACTTGTCGCTGACCCAACATTATTAGGCCGAGAGGAGCGCATGCAACAGCGCATGCGAGGGGCTGGGTACGATTCTCTTTCTTCTCCCCTCATTGTATTCTCTGCCGATTAATGCGTTCTAATTTATTTGTAATAGACGTCATGAAGTCGCTGATGACTCCTTCGGTTTCGTGTTGCCTGTTGCCGAAACTTCTCCTGATCCATCCCCTTCCTTTTCTCAGCCACGATCGGAGCCTAACACCTCTGCGAAGCGACGCCGACTGAATGATGAGCCTGGATCAGCCAACTCACAACCTTCGAGCGCATCAGTTGCGACGAGGTCTTCAACACGACTTAGCACCGGGCAGAGACCCTCCCCAAGCGATACGATACGGCAAGATGTGGTGCGAGCGAATTCTCCGCCTACTACAACAAGAAAAATCTCGGCCCGCTTAAACACACTAGATCTCAACCATGGTCGTACCCCCAGTAATAATGCGGACGGTAATACCGACGGCGGCTTACCAGCTTCTGACACTACAATGGCGGAACCACTGGACCGGGCAGACTTAGAGACCATGCCGGAACAGACCCCGCAACGGACTTCGCGAGGATCACGAGAGTCTGCAGCATCGAAAATATCTGATGTATCAATAGTAGACTTTGTGGAAGAGGTTACGGAAAGCCCAGTCACAGCTCCCGGGAGCGGCCGCCGCCGCCGTATCGAACAGACGGATGCCATAACCCACAGCACAAGACTGCAAAGGGTAGTTATGCAAGAAGAGGAAGCAGGGATCACTGGTGAAACCGCAACATCCTCACCTTTAGAACGGAAAGCGAGGCAGAGCATGACAACAGTGGGCACTTTATCTACAAGGACTACAAGAGCAAGTGCAAGGAAAACACCATCGTCTCCAAGCGAAGCACCTCCCGAATCATCGCCGCTCGCGGTTCATTCCCGCAAAAGCAACAGCACGGCAGCGACCAGTTCCGTCCGGTCTATGCGCAATCATAATCTCCGAAATACTCCTACCAATGTCGGCTTTGACAGACTTTCCTCCCCTCCGGATGCTGCAGGTACTAGTAGTGCTAGGAAGCCTCGGCCGAAGCGGAAGAATGCAGAAACTATAGCTGAATCTCCATACGAAATTGGTGAGAGTGAGGAAGAGAATCGGCAAGCTGACATCGAGCACGAGCTGGAGCCAGAACCAGAGCCAGAGCTAGAGCCAGAGCTAGAGCCAGGGCCGGAGCCGGAACCGGAGCTGGACCCTGAGATCGAGGCTGAAGCTGAGGCTGACGATGAAGAGGCTGAAGAAGTGAATGACCACGAAGCCGCTCGTCGAATTGGTCGCAAACGGCCTCGAGCGAGTCCTCGCCAGAAGCAGCTGCCTGACGATGCGGATGATGTAGACCCGTCGATAGCCGAGATAGAACGGCCCACTAAGAAGAGTCGATCAAGACGGAGCAAAATTAGCCCAGCAAAGCAAGCACAATCCGGAGCTTCCAAACGGAAGAAAAAGCCCTCTATAAGACGGACAAGCAATGGAGATTCTATTCCCGTCACAGTCCAGAGATACACAAAGCCGCTACAGCGTAACGAGAGCGATACGGACGAGGATATTCTCAATGCTGATATACCCTTTACTGACCATAAGTCTCCAAATATTGTCGATGTAGTGCTGCAGATGTGCGAGGAAATGTTAGATAAGGTTCTTTCCGCATTACATGAAGAAGCGAACCAAGCAGACGGATCAGCGAGTAGGAAGATCTATAGAACAAAGCTGCGAGTCGTGGAAGCATTTCAAGAGGAATTGCGGACACGGCTACAGGGACAAGTGAGTGCCCCCTCGATTTCACTCTGAGATCCATGAACTAACAAGCCTAGACTATAGCCCTTGATAACCTACGCACGCTTAAGAAGCGGGTGCGGGCTACACAGAAGGAAAAGGTTTCACTGCGTAACGAAATACTAAGAATCCGTGCCGAAAGGCAGCAAGTGGCTCTTAAGATGGATGCTGTTAGAATGCGACACGAGACCGCAAACAAACAGTCGCTAGTGAGTTTTTATCTGCTCAAGGAACTGAAATACTCTATACTAATGCAGTCAGCACCAATTGGAATTATCTTCTATCATGGACGACATCGAATTGGTTATCGAAAACGGTAAAATGGCGCCTGACCTGAACCCGAAAGAACAGAAAATGGCAGAATTGGCAAATCTAGACGTCTTGATTTCTCAGATCACGAATCAAGTAAGCGAGACAGGCGACGGCGGCGGGACTCTGAGACAGATCAAAAACTTCAATATGTTCCTTGAGCGCGCGGCCGCCGCGCTCGAGGGAAGATGACCGGATCCATATCATGAGTTTCTTGATTGATGTATGAATAGGTATTGATGATGAGACGAGAACACGAATACGTTGATGTCACGGACTTTACCCGGTTAACTTTCGGTATTTTAGCGCATGGCTATACCGAAGCATGGGTCCCGCAACGCCCGATAGATAGGAGCGCCATAAATCCAATTGGAGAGTGGATGCAGGAATCCAAGTTTGTACCTACGTCTAAGTCTTGTTTCAATTCAGGTAGTTAGATACTCTCTGGTAGGAAATCCGGGATGTCCGAAAGCACAGCAAATGCAATCAAGATATTGTTTGCTGCGTCATGTCGTTTGCTACTACTAGATCTCGTTTATTACTGGTCAATTGGACGCCACCAGCAACCCCTCTAAACCCCTCAGATGCGCTTACTAGACAACTAACGCCTGCATGCGTATTTTCCTCGCCTCCAGCCACACTAGTATTCTGTGTCTGTGGCATATACACGAATTTTTATTTCTCATACAGCTACGTTCCTCCAGTTAGTATCCTGATATGCATGTACTCTTCTATAATTCTGGATCTGTCAAGCATCAGATGTGTCAAAAACCTGTAGAGTGTGATGGGAGCCTAGGTCCTGTGACGACTGCGGGTGTTGAGAATAGACGCGCTGCCCTCGGCCCATCGGTACCCCGGATAGAAACCACTAGTTAGTGCCGTCATATAATGATTTGACCTATGCAAGGCGGGATGTCAAAGTCGCATGATGGAACCGGTAGTCGATGAAGAGCGAGGCCGGGGAGGGCGGATCCAGATTTGAATCGGGAAAACAATCAAGGGTTTAATCGAGCCTTACGGTGCCTTCGGGTTGGATTGTATGTAACCGACCTCGGTCCTCCATATGTATCAGAGAGAGACAAAGGCGGTTACTTTCATGACGTAGATTTGGCTCATGCTAGGTCGTACACGGCCCGATGAACTCCAACGAAGCCTAGACATACATAGATACATACATGAGGCGAGCTCGGAAGGGATGTAAAAATGCCTCGCTTGATCGTTCTTGCAGCTGAGGGGCGGTGGCTTTTGAGCATGCGCATACACACACGCATAAGTCAAGAAACGGCGAGAAAAGAGTCACCTATCAAATTACTTGCCTTAGGTAGGTATCTAGTTTGTTTTAACTTGGGGAAACTCAGCAGTTTGGCTCATGCGACCGCCTCATCTAAGATGAGGTATATTGTTTGTGCACCGATCGCCCGGCTTAGCATGACGCCCAATGAGGGTTTCCTCAAAGTTGCATGTAATAGCCTAGGATATTGTTAAGTTGACTTATCATTATGGCCGTGTCTAAGAAAGGAGGGTTACAGCATCATATAGGTCAAGGGTTGGTGTACATAGTAGACACACAAACTACCAACAATCAAGGATAGTCCGGAATTATTGGGTATCAGAGATCTCGTCACATCTCAGCTACAATTCGGATACTACACTCACCACACCAATGGAACAAACACACATCCCGATACATGGAATATCATATTAAGGCATCAACATAATTGTGATTATTACAACTAGGTGATTGGTGCTCTTTCTACTTTGGAAAACTACCTGTCTAGTCCCTTAATATTGATAGTGTAACATATTACTGCATACTAGACCCCAAGTCCGGGATTTTCACCATATATACTACGTGTCAAAGAAGACCACAATGTTTCATGGCATGCTCCTCGGGACTTCTTCTCGGGAGACACGCCGTATCCAGTTTACCGTTAGTCTACGCTTTAAATCGCAAATTGCGGTGTTGGACCGCGGGCGCTGCCACTTACGACAACGGGCATGAATGGTGGCCGGGGGCGCGCTATGATGATTTGTGCAAGATGCATGATCAGCTGGCCAGGGATGTATAGGATGCAGGAGGCAGGAGGCCTGCGTGGGTTTTGCACTACATTCACTACACACAGTATACAGCTTCGTCTATCTCTAAAGTACTTGGGGCTTAGTAGATACTAGGTTAGTATACCTGGTAAATAGTGTAGGTAGAAACAGGGAATACAATACGAGCGAGCCACAAACAACGTAAGCCCTGTTGTTAACTAGCCGCATATCACAGATGATGATTGGCCACGAGTTCCACGTTGACTTGCCCATTGGGCATCATCTTAGCAAGGGCTCGTGGCGATGACGAATGACTGAAGGTATTCGGGACTGGATAATATTCTAGCCAGGTAGTTGGTCTCGTTCGGGCCTGGGTCGGTCGGCTTCACTGGGTCGGGTTCAAGCTTTGTGGCTAGTGGACCTGCATGTGTTAGTGTAGCAGCTCTGCGGCAAACCCCGGTTGTCGCTGCGATGCTACCCCACGCTACCTCATGCTACCTATCACGAACCAATTGCCTATTGCTCTTGCGGTGCTGGTCGGATGATAAAAGTGGACTCCGAACAGATTCCTTCAATTGTGGAATAGAATTGGCAGTAGTACATGTAGTGTACATAGGTAGATGCATGCACACCTGACATACACTACCTCAGGTACCTATAGTACATGGTGCGTATTGCTCTAAAGGGCAATCATAAGTATTTTCTCACCATAATAACTAGCAAATAGTACCTAGGCACATGTATCTGATCCAATTCACGCAGCACTTGCCTGTAATTCAAGCTAGACTAGGTACCTACCTCTTACATATGGTACCTACTTCCCTACTATGTAGGCACATTAGAACAGGTAGGAGATACCTAGGTAGTTGAATAGGATTGCACATTTACTACCCATATATACCTACCAAGTAAGTATTTCACTCCCTTGGATCGGGTACCTGATAGTTATCTCTTCGACGGGGCCCCGGAATTGAGGAAGGCATCAAGTGCCTTGAAACCAGATAGAGGATGTACGGTGAACTAAGCTGCCCACATTGACGTCTTGCCGTTCTAACCGCCTCTTCATGCACGTGTATAAAGGGGTCCTCTATTCCGGCACTGTCAGCCCACCCTGTCTGTCACTTATCTCTTTACGTTTTCTCCTTCAACATCTCGATATTATGAAGGCCTGATCATATCCGCTATCAATAAATCACTAGGCAATTATCCAAGCATCCACAATCCTTCTTGCGTAAACATCAATCTCAAACAGACATAACACCATGCCTGCTCCCCAAGAACCACAGCAACAGGCTCCTATGGAGATGACCTCGACTTCGGCCCCTGGCATCGTCACTCAACAGCCTGTACGTTACCTTTGCTTTCCGCTTACCATGAGCTTTCCCACCATTTAGCCTTGCTTGCCTTGATTATTATCCTTAACTCTCACCTATTCATTCTGTCGACTATGCTGCCGACTTCTCCTATCTCGCGTCTTGACCCTTATCACCATCAACCCAGCCAATCTTTTAACTCCTAGGGATCTGGGATTATGCGGAGACGACTTGAAACCGCAGCTTGGCTAACACACCTGTTATCGATAGGCCACCGAACCCCAGCCTGATATGTCTCTCCGAGGTGGTGAGGAGGCAGGATGTGAGATCTGCTGTGGACTTTGCGCATGCGAGGAGGGTTGCTGCTAGTTTCAAGGGCGAGACAATGTTCAAGACCTGTATCCATTTCCTGTCATTCCACCTCGTCGGACACGCACGATTCGTCCGTCTGGAGTAGATCCAGTTCCCCCACAACCTCCATTAGAACCAGTGTCACCAGAGCCATCAATTATATCAAATTTTCAACATCCACTATTGCCAAACTCACCAACGTCCCCACCTGAAGCACCATCCTGCCCAGAACAGATGACCGCATGTGAAAGTTCTGTACCTCAAACCGGCGAACAATATTCCTTAGCGGAACCGGTGGCGTCAGGTGCAAGCTCAGCACCTGAGAATAGCAAAGGAGAGCCCTCAGCTGAACCGAAGGCGGAGGGTTCAAGTTCTGCCAATCCTAACGACAACCAGCTCTCGTCATCAACTGCGCCAGAAGCGGAGGCGTCAAGCTCTAAAACTACCAATGACAAAAATCGACAGCTTTTATCCCCAACTGCACCGGAGGCACAGAGCTCGAGCTCTGCAAGTCCTAGTGACAAAAGTCAAGTGTCTAAGTCCAAGTCCAAGTCCTCAACTGCAGTTAGTTTTGAACTCAAACCCACTGTGCTGAATCCAGACCCTCATCTGACTTTATCAGCCGTCGAGTCAGCCGTCAAACGGGCCCGGGGCTTGATTCTTGACCAGTTTTTGATCGGGAGCACGAGCGCGGGTAACAAAACTAAGGACAAGGGCAAGGGCAAGAGCAAGGAAAAGGAGGGAAATGATAAGGGAAAGGGTAAGGAAAAGGGGAACGAGGGAAATGATAAGGGCAAGGGTAAGGCGAAAGACGAGGGAGGGAATGAGGGAACGAATAAGGGCAAGGGCGTAAGTGGTAACGGTGATGATGATTCTGATACTGATTCTGACGTTATGGATTGGTTTAATGTACTGGCGATCATGATGGAGGAGGAACGTGTAAAGCAGGAGGAGCGGCGGCGCTTGGGGCTGGCAGGTGAATCTTCAACTACGCCTAAGTACTTTGGTTCGGTACTCAATACAATCCCCGAGGAGGATGAATATGAACCACCCAACTCGCATGCTACATAGAAATTCGTTAGTAGCGCTTCTTAGTACTATACACTAATAGAGCGATTTTCGATTTAAGATATCTGAAACTATTTCGACTGTCTTCCCATCCTGTGTCTTGTTTGTCAAAATAATTACAGGCTGAACTGAATAGTTGAATAGAGAAAGTGAAGACGACGTGACGTTGAACGAAAATGAAACAAGCATTTGCCTCATCTCTTGGCGATCTCTTGGCTGGCGCTTGGCGGGACCCCCGTTCTTTGCCTTGAAAGACTGGAGATGATTTGTCTTGGTGTTTTAGTCCTACCTAGTTCTTGGTACTGTCTGGGTCTAAACCCCCACCCACTATATTCCTCCCAAGGCTATTATTAAGTATAGTAAATGGGTGGTTTATTTTAACTCCTTTCTTTTTTGCTGATTTTGATTATTTTTGCTTTCTTGTAGGTATTGATGTACTGATGTATGATTGGATATTGCTTTTTTCTTCCAAATATATTCTATTTCTTTTTTTATTTTTAATTTTTAGGGGAATGAGCTGGTTTTAGTTGTCGCCGAGTGCCTGGGATGGATCTCATGCCATGGTTCGCTCTCTATCGCGGATGATTACACCGGGCCTCATCTGTTTCTTGTTGGTGGACATATATCTATTCATCAGTTATCGATGCCCTCGATTTAAGACTAATTACGCATTGGAGTGAATTCAATCCAATACGTTTTTTATGGCCATAAAATATATAGTTTTGAAATGTGAGGGAATGTCTATTTATGGTAATTTACTTAATAGAATACCTGGTATGATTTCGCTTCTTCCGTTGTCTGCACCGCTGTGGTTCAAATTTGATGTAATATTAGGGTATAAGTCCCCGGATATGAAGTCGTAGCTAGACGAAGTGCTTTCTATAATAATATAGCGTTGAAGTAGGACAGGAGAAACATTAACTCTGACGCCTATACCTGTGACGACTATCCTAGAAATCTAGGAACATTTTCAGCCCGTAAGCTAGCCCGTGAGTAAATATCTAATCCTATAGACACGGACTGTGTCATCCCGCGACGGAACTGCGTCTACGATATCATATAATGGTATTCATTCATTTTACATCATTATTTTGGACGAGGCGGGCCATGCTTTATATACAGTTTTTATACAATTGGGCCATTTGCACCTGGGCATATCTAGTCTTAGCACACTTGCTAAAATGCCACTAGAAACGTGCATGAGATAACCTCTCTCCCGTCTCTAGACCTGGCATGTAGTTGGCGTATCCATTAGTACGCCCTAATCGAGAGGTGTTTACTTCTTCTCCTGGTTATTACTGCTGCCGAACGCCCCCGTGACCCTATCCCACATGGTTTCCTCGCCCTTCTTCTTGCGGATCTGCCGCTCAAGCTCCTGTTGCTGCCATAAGCTCTGCACTTTCGACGCAACCTCGGCCTTGGCGCGTATCTCGCCCTTGATGGCCTCCTCTTCTGCGGCGCGGTCTTCTTCCGCAACGTTTTCTAATCTTGCTTTCAGCGTCTCCTGTTGCTCTGGTGTTAACTCTGGTTCGGGAACCGCAGCGTTGACCATGGGTCTCGGCACGAGGGGTGTGAATTTGGGTATCGGCCGCCCTTCTTTCTTCGCTGCTTCGATCTCGGCCTCTTGCTTCAGCATGCGGTGGTATAGGGCGTCGGCGTGCATTTGGATGTCCTCTTCGACCTGTGGGGATCGGTCGAGGGTCGAGAGATAACCGAGGGCTTTGAGTAATCTCTGGAAGATGCAACGTTAGTGACTTTTGATCATGGCCTTGAAATTTAATAGCACTGGCAAGACTGTATAAGAAAGTGAAGTACACGAAACAATAAAGACATATATAAATAGGCAATGGAAATACTGATTGTCTAAAGAAAGAAGACACACCGTCTGTGTCATATAACACCGTTCGAACTTCTTGACCTGCTCCCGACACATGGTCATACGTTCGCCCCACGACGGGTTCGCCATGCAGGTACGCCAATCCACCTGCTCGAGAGCGCAGTTCTCGAGCGCCGCCCGGCCAATCTGCGCCTTGCGCTCTTTGTAGCCCTCCAGCACATCCATCAACTTCTCATGATCGCTCTTGGTCTCGGCCTCGATCTCCGCTAGCGGCTTGTACCCCTTCCATAGGTGCGCATAACGGCCATCTTGGAACTGGCTCTCTCTGGGCACGGCAGGTTTATCGCTGCCCTCGCTCCCCCTGTCGGCCTCGGCTTTTGGTATTAATGACGTCGCATCGTCGGTTTTCTGTGATGCTTGCGCTTGCGGGGCGTTGCTGCTGTTGTACTTCACGGGCGATTCTTTCTCGAGGAATTCCCGGAGCTTCGGGTCCAGTTTTCGCAGCGGATCATCGGCGCTCGTGTTCGAGGCCCAAAGGCTGTCCCACCAGCCCATCGGTGCTGGTCTCAAAGGAATTCGCTTTCTTATTTCAAGTTAGGTATACTTTATTTGATAATTATAATATTTGCCAATGCGTATGGCCTGGTAGCTTGGTGTATTCTCGTCCTATCGAAAAGTGGTTGGGCATGTATTTGTACTTATCGATAATGGTGGGATAATAATATTCACTTATCGCGATATTGTACTACCGTCTATAAGTTTTAGAATTAGGGATAATCTCAATTGGACACTAGAAAGTATACGTTAGGCGTTCTACTCATTAGGAGATGGTCTTCTAGAAGATTATGGCGGATGGCGTCTCTTGGCTACTCCAATACACCCATATCTACAATTTGTTTGTAATTACTTCTGCGTATATTCAAGAAAGTCGTCTCACTTGCCTCGTGCTAGTAGAGATGCTACTGAAGGCGATGACATGAAGAGAGTAGATTATGGGCAAAATCCGGGATACGTACTCGACGTCTACTGCGTAATCGTTTCAAAGGAATTAAAATTTCGGTATTTCGTCATAACATGATGTCGTGTATTGAATATACCATGTAGGTATATTTCTACCGTTCCCAGAATTGGTCCCGAGATTCATCAAGTCCTCTGACCACTATTTCACATACATCTAATACCAAGTTGATTCTTCATTTCACCTAGATGCTTCGTTAAATACGCCGAGACTCTCGTGGTGTGGTATTCTCTTTTTTGCATTTCAGAACTACCGGCGTGCATCTTTGTGCCGCCGTTTTAGCCTATGAACCGCCCGTTCCGAAATTCTGTATCATGAAGAACCGTGAAGTAACAACGCCATCGATGCCCGTAAGAGTCCCTAAACTTAGAACTTGCTGAACTTCTTAACCGCCTTGCCAGTTCGGGGAAGCACGCGGAGAACATTGAATCGTACGGTCTTGCTCAGGGGTCGGCACTGGCCGACGGTAACGTGGTCACCCTCCTCAACACGGAAAGCGGGCGAACAGTGAGCGGCAATGTTCTTGTGTCGCTTCTCGTAACGCGCGTACCTATTTAATACTTTAGTAAGGATATCAGGATTTCGCCGGGAGCGGGTAAACTGACTTGCGGATGAAGTCTAGCATAATAGTTAGTTAACAGTATTTTCAATTGATGCCCAGAATGCCTAGGGATTGAGATGGCGTAGAGATTAGAGGATACTCACGTAGGTATTCACGTCGGATGATTATGGTTCGGTGCATCTTGGTCGAGACAACGGTGCCGGTAAGGATTCTGCCACGGATGGATACCTGTCCAGTGAAGGGGCACTTCTTGTCTGAAAAGAAAAGTTAGTATTCTACGTTCAAACGGCCATGCGATTCTCCTCTCGAATGCGCGCGCCATGTAGAACCTGGAATAGTTCATGACCCAGAGATGATCCATCCTTCAGTTTCCAAGACACCAAAGCTGCCAGTTCTCTCGCTATGATTCGGTCGCATTGTGTAAATATTCGGGGAGATGGCGATTCGACATACCGATGTACGAGCCCTCAATGGCGGTCTTGGGTGTCTTGAAACCCAGACCAACATCCTTGTACCATCTCTGTTCCACATGTGAGTTTGTTGGCCTAATCGTTCGTCGCGTACGTTTTACACACCTTGCCCGACTTGCCTGTGATAGAATTGTCAGTATAAATGGTGGACTGTACGAGACGGCGTGATTAGGAATTAATTACCTGGGCGGGCCGACTTCGCCTTGGTCTTAGAGTTCTGGAAGATGTGAGGCTGCTTTTGGAAAGCACGCTCCGACTGGACAGTCAACTCGGTAGCCATGTTTGCGATTATTTGTCGAGGTCGCAAGGAAAGGTTGACTTCGGGGTCGTGTGGTGATGGAGGTTGGCGTCAGGATATCGCGGAACAACAGGTCACAGTCGAAAAATGGAGGAGTGTAAAATGTGAAGATTGTGTGGGCAGAAATTCGCTTGTGCACAACCACCTGTGGCGCTAATGGGTCCTATCAGTGGATGAGCTGTGGCTGGTGTCTCTCGATAGTGATGGCTTCTACTATAAGCAGTAAGGTGCCCAAGTGGCTCCAGATTCAACCCCACCACCAGATCAAATCAGCACTTAGGTCAGCTGTTATCAAGGCATCGATAGGCCCACCTACCTATTTTGCATGTGGGATGGTTAGGTACCCAGGTTAGGTACGTACCGGGTAGCTCCCTCACCCGCATCATGTTTACAAACAAATTCCATCTAGACGCGATCGCCAACCAGCGTGGGAATTGACATGCAACCAACTTCACCTGCAGCCTGTTAGGGTACGCACAAAGTTATAGGCTTTCATTCATATTTTGAGGTTCCCTTGTTCTTGATTTAGGTTTGCAAACGCCTAATCTTTACCATTGCACCTTCTAGTCATAATGCGACGCGCTGTCTAAGGACTGGTATTGGAATCATAAATTTGTATAATAAGGAGCAGGTGCGCTTTGGAGCCCCTCTAAGTTTTTCAATTCACAACATTTCCGAGATGTCTGGCCACACTGATGTAACTATCCCGTCGACACGGCGACCGCGAAAATCAACAGGCCATTCACCGGTTCGCAAGAGGATGGAGAAAGAAAATATCACGGTTGACCTCGCAAGCTCTCTGGCTAGTAATGCAAGTCGGAAGAAGTCGCGTAGCAAAAGCATAGGTCCTGGTGGTCTTGATATCTTGAAGTCGGGGTCTGGCAATAGACGTGTAGTATGCACCTGGTAAACCTTATCTCTAACGCTATTCTTGTACTAATTGCCATACAGTCGTTGGCCGCGCCCTCTCGACCTCCCCCGAGATCAATCCTCAAGCCCACGATGCCCCAGCTACCAGAGATCCCGCCGCATAAGTCGAAAGGTCCTTCTCGAAAATCCCCACCCCAAGGCGCGGTTCAAGGACTCGAGAAACTGTCGAACCCTTTCCAGAATGACGACGTATCTTCATCCGGGACTAAGATCGCGCTGCGCACGGAAGAAGAGCAACAGGCTGCTGCTAGAGAGCGTGAGGAGAAGGAGAGAGCTCAACTAGAAAAGGAGATTAAGGATCGACGCGAAGCACGGAGGAAGTCCCTTGCCAACAGGCGTGTGTCTTTCGCCGCCGAAGCTACCCTCCACACCTTCCACGACATCGAGTATATGCAAGATTCCACTACTTCTACCGATTCTACGAGGAGAGGTTCATCGCTGGCCGCACAGCCAAGTGCTTTTGCAGAGCCCACTGACCCACCATCTACGCCTCCAGAGAAAATAGAAGACTTCATTCCAGATTCTCCAGAAGATCAGCGGAACTTGCATCAAAAGAATCGACGAAGAAGCTCTGGAGTATCTGCGATTGATTATAACAACAACCAAGATGATTTCACCTTGGCCTCTAGTGTCTATAGCTCGGATTCTGAAGCCACCGAGGGTGTAACGGAGATACATGAAGAAATCGGATCAGATTCTGGCAGCGATTCAGATGCTGACGGAGTAACCATGGATCTTGTCGATGAAATGACTGGCACGTCTATTGCATCTGCTATGTCGGCTCGGTCAGGCTTCACGGATGGAGGTGATGATACTCTTGATGACGCTCTCAGACTGGCTACGCGAAGGGCGGAGACCCAGAGAATTGATGACGAAGAGGAGATTATTCCCTCCTTTGGCTGGGTTAAGAAACCCGGACAAAAGTTAGTAGTTCCTTCTCGCGATCAAGAGGGCCCGTCAAATCTGCTGCAGGACGACGAAGAAACCACGGCACCCATGGATATGGAGATCACAGGAGCGGTTGGGGGCATAATAGCATCTCAACATAATGATCTTAAAGAAGAGGAGATGTCTATGGATGTTACGCGAGTCTTTGGTGGTATATTGCCGTCGCGAGACGTGGTGAGAATCGAACAGTTAGGTGCTGACGATAGATTCGGGGACAATTCGGTGGAAGATGCAACTATGGAATTTACTACGGCGATTGGCGGCATAAGGAATGGCCTCCAAACCGATGACTCTACCGAGCACGACGAGGATGAGGACCTGTCGATGGAGCTTACAACAGTGATGGGGGGTGTCGTATCAACCACTCAATCAAATGCTGCGAAGCGAAGAGTGTCACTTGCTCGCCGTCGCACATTAATAAAAGACGACGAAACGGCTATGGATATGACTGTCGGATTGGGGCGCATCATACCAGCTGAGGACGAGGACGAAGCAGATGCTACGATAGGTATGGATATGACTACAGCAGTTGGCAGAATTATCCAAGAACCTTCTCCAGCCAAAAGCCAAACGGAAGCCAGACAGATTATGGAACAAGAAGTTGACGTGCCGGACGGAGTTGGCACATCAGGGCCGTCTTCTAACAGCGCTCCGTTTGAATCAAATATGGCAGGGGAATTTTTTGAAGCGGAGAGCCCGGGTCTTCTTCCATTCCGGGGGAAAGGACTTCGCCGCAGTAATAATCGACGGGCCTCAGAAACTCCTAAAGGAAAGTCCCCTAAACGTAATGGGTTTGCTTCCGGGCCTATAAACCTAGGAACACTGGACTCGCCTAGTACTCCTCAGTTATCAAGTCCAATAAGGACACCAACTTCGGTGTTATCACAAAGACGATCCCCCTCTCCCAAAAGAGCAGCCCCAAATTCGACCAATACGACACCTAAGTCAGCTATGAGCCGTGGATTTAAGTCATCAATCTTCCAGCAAATTTCTGCTACCGGCATCACGACTCCTCAGATTGTTCTCACCCCTCAAAAACGCCAGCTTTCCGGCATTGGTGCTGATCGCCCCGGCCTTGGATCGCCAAAAGTGACTGCTATACTCGATCGCCGGGAGTCGATCGGTGATACCGCTGACCCGTTTATGCCTCGAGAAAACTTCAGAGTAGTCGGTTTTGCGGAGCCACAGATCTTAGAAAGTGAACTCGATTGGGAACGCCAACAAGAGCAAGGCAAAGATAATGAATATAGTATTCTTGGTGGGGGGGCTGAGGGCGATGAGGATAATGGTACTACGACACTGAAAGACATGATATCTAGTATGACCCCCAAGAAGAACCCTCTGAAAGGCCGGAAGAGTCTGCACGTTGGTAGCGCTAGTGGGCTTCTTGGAAAACGACCTATTGAGCTTGACGATGAAGACGACGGTTGCGACCGAGATGGGGTTAAACGGCTTAAGAATCACCAAAGCAGTCCCGTCAAAAACGTCCGACTACGCGCGCCCCCTTCCAAGGAAGAGACCACAGGTCGCACTATTCGATCTACGGACAAGACACTGGAGTTCGGGAATGGAAGTACCACGACACCTTTAGCACCGTCGCCCAGCAAAGGGCCCAATCCGGCATACACCCCTCGGAGTAGCAGACGCCTCAAAGACGCACCATTTGACCAACCCACCAGCACATTTACCTTGCATGACTCAATTCCGCTGTCAAACTCTGAAAGCGCTGGGGATATTAACGGGGAGCATGTTCATCTGCAAGACTTCCTAAACATGACCAGCATCCGATTTATGGAATTGACTACTACAAAACGAAGACATACCCAAGCGCCTAGCACCCAAAAGGACATCCTTCGAAGAGAAGAGGATCTGTCTTTAGAGCGGTGTATTGTAGCTGGTGCTTGTACAGTTCCGATGCTGGAACTTTACCAACACGTAAGCCCGCTCTAGCCCAAAATGCACTGTCAACCTCAGACGCATGCTAACCTTTATCGCTAGTCTTGTCGGGAGCTAAAGAAGTACATATCAGAAGGTCGAAGGATTGTTCGAGAAATCGAGACGGAAACTTTTGAGGAAAACCCACCTCTTTTCAAAGAGTACATCACGGCAACGCCAGAGTTTAAGACGTTGATGGACAATCAGTTCAAAAACGTCAAAACCCATGCACGATTGCTCAGCAAGGCTATGTGGTATGAATGGCGCATGAAGCTTCAGGATGGTCTCAAGGAAGGGCTCGAGAAAATCTCTGAGGGTATGGTAGCGGATGAGGAACTCTTGCAAAAACAGCAAGCACTTCTTAATTCTATTCTACCTGACATGGTTCAACGGTTCGAGTCTCTGGTGACGGAGCATGAAAACCTTGAGGCTGTGGCACAAGAGCTCGCGGATTGCGACCCCGAAGACCTACGATCTGCGCGCGCAGAGCTGACTAATATAGATTCGGATATTGAGGTGAAGAAGCGGAAGATAGAAGAACTGAGACGACAACTAGCCGAGACAGAGTCAAATATCGATACGGCCACACAGAGGAAGCAAAGCTGTGTTGCTGATATCGCAGAAGCCGAAAAGGAACGGGAGGAGTGCAGAGGATGGACATCTAATGAAATCAATTCTCTCAAAGGTCAGTCGCATTGTGTTCATTAGCAAGTACTTGAGCGGGATCTAACAGGACAGCAGCCAAAGTTGATGAGTTAGAGAGACAACATGGTTGGGCCATTATAGGCCTTGCCGGCAATATCATTTCGATGACATACGAGCGGGAGATCAAACTCATGTTCGACGTCTCGTCATTCCATGGAGGCAACCCTTCGAACTCCCGGATTGACCTTTCGTACATAGGAGCCGATCGCGATCGTGATCCACTGCCTCCATCACCTGAGAAGGAATTCTTTGTCCAGTGTATCAGGGATCACGTGCGCGGGATGGTCCAAGCGCAAACCAAGATTCCCTCCATGTTGAGTGCCGTTAGCGGGGCATGGAAGAAAGCCAATCACGTCGCAGCAAATGTGCGGCTCTTGAACTGTACATTTCCTACCAACGTCGTCCGGACATCAGATTCTTCTGTTGCAATCCGATCCACGCTTCTTCTGGCCCCTTTGGAGACAAAAGTCGAGATCACACTTGCATTGCATGGGGATAACACTCGGGATAGCTTACAAGTATCAATTGCTCCTCAAGCACGGGTTGTCTATGGAGAGCACTTCAAAACTGACAATGTTGCTGAATACCTCGCAACTCGCATTGGTACTTCGGTGATTACTAAGGAAGAGGGGGTTCAGACTGAGTCTTGGAGCGATGTCGTCATCGAGCTACATGAGAGATTATTGGCTAGAGGGAGAAAGTAGATGATGCGCTACCCTCTACATTGCTCTACTAATGTTGTTATGAATTATGACAATCAATATTGGGGGTCAATTCCGGGCGGTGGCGGGATGGAGTATTGGGCGTATTATTAGCGTATACCTCTGTGTGGAGTTGATAATGGAGTTGGTGAACATGGTACTCTCTTCAATGTCCTACGATCTGCCTTCTCCACGTGACATCTACATGTATCGCACACATCATCTAGACATCCTACCCAAATCCTTGACTCAAGTAAAATCGTAATGAGAATGGCGAAAATGAATACCATACTCCTCGAATGTAAACTTTGACATTTCAACACGTAATCTCGATACCTGGCTTGCATGTAGGCTAGATGCTAGGGTCAGTGTCGACATGACTCCGGTCGATGTGTGACAGATATCACTTCTCAGACCATATGTTAATACATGCGTACTTGACACGCCGCGCAATTAAGGTACTTAGGTACTTATGAAATAGGTACATCAACGTCCATTGTGTAGAGGACAAAGTACCTAGGTACCTGTCAAACTGTGTGTTTGAGTACTACTTACCTAAGTTATCCAAACTTAGAGCACTTCTACCTTCATATTGTTTGATCAAGTAGATCAAGGTACATATATACAAGACGACAAATACATATACCTATTGTTATTACATAGTTGGAGAAGTATTTCTAGCTTTACTCACAACATCATCTCTTTAATCTACTCTCTGGAGTTTTGGGTTCGTTTCAAGGCAAGTTGCAGAAACTAGAAGCCATTACATTTGCCCGATCTCAGTTTGTTATATATATATCTAAGTAACTAAAGATATGGTTTATCAAAGAGAATAGATGCACTGAAATAGCAATTTCCATCGTGTGTCAACTTGAAATATGCAACTCCCTATACTCTTTATCTTAGAAATCCTGTAGGTGGGGGTTTAGCTCTACTAACAATAGGAAGGAGTTCAATCTATCAATAGTATGGCACAATAGAAAATTATCTAGGCTATGTACCTAGGTAGGTAATAAGAAGGCCTCGAAAGAGCAGTCACGGTACCTAGGTATATATATATACCAGAGCAACGACAGGAAGAGTGGTGTATCTCCCACCTAGGTAGCCGTAGCGACGCACACGTCCACAGATTCAATTTTTCTTTTTGATAAATACCTACTTCCCCTCCCAATTTTCTCTTCTCTTCCTCTTCTTCCTCTTCTTCTTCACCACGATCTTGACTCTTCAGAACCAGCAACTTGTTGATTCTGCGCTTTAGTTATTTGATCACCACTCAAGTTCACCTGCGTATTAACGCAGAAAGCACTATTTTACCTTTTCTCTTTCCCCTCATCATCTATCTACATCAGCGGGTATGTTTTCGAACGTGCCCGTTGCCCTTGTGGCTATTGCCACCGCTATCAGCCTCTGCGTGCATTGGTATGGCGGTAAGTATTCCTCCGCCGACGACCCTCGTTCAGTGGTGAATCTCAGAGAGCAGCTTCTGACTTCAATTGAAACAGAAATAATTGCTCTTCCGTGGGTGATCGGCCTTCTCGGATTAGCTTACGGCCTCAATGCATCTCTCTTCGGCGCCATGATTTTGTTCACGGCTGCTCTGGTCTGTCTCTGGGCGTTCATCGCCACCTCTTCCTACTCTGTCATCGTCGCCATTTGCCTGCAGCCGCTCCTGGCTTTTTACACTGGCTCCGGTTGGTGGGGCTTCTGGTCAGGATGGATTGCCTTTGGCATGAGTACGTATCAATGGTCGATTAGACAGTGTTTTTTTCCGGTTATCGACGTCTTGGCCGCATTCCTCTTTTTCAAGATATGCGTGCCTTCGCTCGATTGTCAGCTTCGCCAAGATCATTTCGGGACTTTGATCTCGCTGTTACCGCGTATCAACTTGGGTCGTCTTAATTCATGGATGCGTGCGTATCTAACTCACATCCACCCGGCCTTTCCACTGGCGTTGTACTATCTTTTTACGTTCCTCGATAAGGTCATATACAGTATGATTCAGGCTGTAAAAACAGGCATATATATCATCTCGTATCATTCTGTTGGACAGGATTATTGCT
The DNA here is from genome assembly GCA_022495195.1 of Xylaria digitata. NCBI lineage: Eukaryota > Fungi > Ascomycota > Sordariomycetes > Xylariales > Xylariaceae > Xylaria > Xylaria digitata. Next base: position 45,831 of record MU377056.1, read on the forward strand.
GTCCTGACTGGAGACTCCGAGAGATAGCAAGGGGAGACGCCGCCAGAAGGGAGCGTCTACGGCAGAGCAGACCCTCTCCGGCAGTGCTTCGTAGACAGTATGAGGAAACTAGTCGGAGATTGTCCAACGGACCACAGGAACGATGGCAACGGCAACCAGAGAATGGTCCCCAGGGCGGTACTGGCTCATTTGAAAGAGGCGCCGCAGAGCTAAAGATTAAGTACGAGGCTTAGAACGCCACTCGTCCTTTAGCCCGCGATGAACCTCGTGTCCGATCAACTGATAACCTCTATGGTAATCAGCAACCGACCACCTGGACCCCTAGTCCGTCTTTCTTACGGAGTATATCTGACGAGTCGATTGGAACCGACGTCCAGAATACGTCCGCCGTGGCTCCCACTGTTGCTGCTCCGGTCCAACAGCCTTTGCCTCCTCAAGCCAGCGTGCCTAATAATCTTGATGTCAATGTTTTAGTTGTTCCTCCCTCCCCGTCTGTACCCAAGCCTCTTGTCTCTCGGCCAATCATCAAGTTTACCACCCCCTTGGCCTTTGTTGCACCTATTCAGGAAAACCCGAAATCTGAAAAGCAACAGGAGATCACACGCGCCCCTAAACCAGTCCCATCCACCGCCAACCCTCCTTTTCCTGCTGATATCGCCGATAGAAAAGTTGAGTCCGTGCATCTACCGGAACCGGATCTCATGGATGTTGACACTACGGTTGAGGCTGAGTCGCGTGAGATACAAATGACTGATGTAATGGACAAGGCAATGGAACAACTCATCGGCACCTTTGGGAATCTTACTATCAAGACGGACGATATGATGGAGATGGACTACAAGCCAGGAGCTTTGTCATGGATCTCGGGCCAGCAGGCGTTTATCCCCCTTTATGCTCCCACCCCCCCCGCACCCCGTGTCCCCCCTGTCGCTCCTCATATCCTCGCCCGTTTCTCTGTTAAACTTAGGGTTGCATACCCAACTGCTTTTGGTATTAAAGCGGCGCCACCGGTTGCACCCAAGTCTCTGAAGGCTCCTGCGGCACCTGTGGTTAGACCCCCGGCTCGGAAGGCTCCTGTATCCTCTGCCCCGTCCCTCGTCACCCCTCCTATGGTACCTTTGGCTGCGGTTAAGGCTCCGGTTGCGGCTAAGGCTCCGGCTGCGGTTAAGATTAAGATTAAGGTTCCGGCTGCCCCTGTGACTACTGGTTTGAAACCCTCTGCGCCTGTTTCCGTTTCTGCGGCACCTCCGGCTATAGTCACAGCGCCAACCGTGTCCTCGGCTACTGGGTTTGATTTCAATAGCCCCATTGTGCCTGCTCGCCCTACAGTACCCGTTCCTCCTGCAGTACCTGCTCGCCCTGCAGTAAGTGCTCGTCCTGTAGTGCCTGCTCCTCCCGTAAAGCCCGCTCCCATTAAAGCACCTGTTCCTGCTACAGTGGCTACTCGTCCTGCTCGTCCTGCGGTTCCTCCTCCCGCAGCACCTGCTCGTCCTGTAGTGCCTGTTCCTGCTGCAGTGTCTGTTCCTCCTACGGTGCCAGCTCCTCCTAAGGCCAAGGTCTTTGAGTTCTCCGCCCCGACTGTGCCCAAAGTACCTAAAGTGCCGAGTGCACCCCAGGCTCCAGTCTTCCAGTTCTCTGCTCCGACCGCATCTAAGGCCCCGAGCATCCCCAAGGCTCCCGTCATTCAGTTCTCTGCCCCGGCTGCACCTAAGGTGCAGAATGTCCCTACGGCCCCGGTCTTTCAGTTCTCAGCTTCAACTGTGACGAAAGCGCCGAATGTACCCACAGCCCCGGTCATTCAGTTCTCTGCCCCGGCTGCACCTAAAGAGCAGAATGTCCCCACGGTCACGGCCCCGGTCTTTCAATTCTCAGCTTCGGCTGTGCCGGCGGTGCCAAATGTACCCACGGCCTCCACCTTTAACTTCTCCGGTGTCTCTCTGCCAACTCTCTCTTTTCCGGCCCCTGCTGCTCCGGTAGCACCCGAGAAAACTCCGTCTGAATACGACGAGGAAGAGCTCCTGAGGCAGTTTGAAGAGTGCGATAAGGATGAACCGGCACCTGAGACGGAGTCCACGGCAGATGAACCAGAATCTAGAGAGGCTCATATCCAGGCGCTAGACGCTGTGTTGTTTGGAGATGATAGGCCACAATCATCATCCGCACCAGCAGCAGAAGAAGAAGACGACGGAGAATTCTCTGAAGTGCCCGAGGACGAGATGGAGCAGAATACCCGTGAAGCAGAAGGTGAGAAGCTCAATTCCCCAGGATCTAGCCTTAGAGCCCCGGCTAACGTAAATCTAGCGGCGATGAACAGCCACTCTAACGCTCCGGGAGGTGGCCTCCCCGTCATAGAGGACCACCCTACGGTCTCAGATTCCTTCACCCCAGGAGCCAGTTTTGGCGCTGGGCATAACCTTCCGCGACCTGGGTCGCAATTAACAGAGGAGCAGAAGGAGGATCTGGACCATGCGCTGCTTTGCGGCAATACTGATCCAATGGATCAGCTATCAATGGGGATTGGACATGTACCAGGTTAGTACGTTGGGCCTCCCTCCCCTTTCCCCCCCTTTTGATGTGTCTTAGGGACACAAATTGCTAACTCCAGACTCTTGATAGGTCCTCCACCCATCTATGCAGACGATCCAGAAGACGTCGAACGGGCCAAAACCAAGGCGAGGGACCCCAACCCACGCCCCATACGTCGCGCACGTCGCGCCAAGCGCCGGAACTAGAGACTTGTCACCTCAGTTTTAGGCATCCATCAGTCGACCTCTGCCTGCTCACTGGTTCTTCGTCGCGTTCTGTTTTGACTCGGTCCCAGCGTGATTAGTAGCGCTTTTTGCGAAAGCCGCTGGGTGTCCGGGAATGGCAGGCCGGCAAGTCCGTGGCATGGCTGGTCTTCTGATTGCTTGGTCGCTTTTTTAATAGTTTTGCCGCCCACGGGTGAGAGTGGTTCGTCCCCGCCCATCATATATATCATATCGACAGTATTCCGCCCTAGCCACCCTCCATCTTCCACGACAATGCTCTATCTGGTCTTGTTCTCGCCAGTCCATGAGCACCTATATTGTCAAGGCTCGTCCGGTGCTCTTTAGGCCGGCCTTCGAGCATCTCGCTGGCTTTTGCTTTCTGTCGGAGTTCTTGTCGTCTTCTGTTCGGATTACCTGTTCGGATCACCTGTTTGATTATTGTATTAACGCCCCCTAATGGGATGGCCTTGCGTAAGTTACCCCGAAAGTCTGATCCCTTGTGTTCCTGAGCTGACCACTTTGCTGTAGTTCAAATTGCTTGCACCCACCTTCGCCAAACGCCCGTCTCCCGGGGGGTCTTGCTTGCACTGCTTGTGCGAGCTGGAGCCCGACTCATCGATGTCGGATTCCATGATTTGGAATCTGTACATAGAAGATACCACGACCGCACCATAATCCCGATACGGGATTGACTTCCATTGAAGTCGGAGAAGAGAGAGCGTAAGTCAATCAATCCTTTGTCCAAATTCCAAACACCAAAGTGACTAACACAGTGATTCCACAAGGCAAACCAACTACACTCCCACCTACCAATCCGAATCAACCACCTAAGTCCCACGCTTAACAACAATAGTGGGCCGGATTGACCTTCCTTGCCCAATAGAGGACGAGGTCGGAGGTAAACACCATATCAAGCACCGCGCCGACAACAATGCAGAAGATGATGAAGGCAGCCCTCGGACGCCAACACGAGTTCGCCGAGCGTCCGGGTGCCCCTGATTCGAAGAAACAACCTACCGCTATCACGTCGCCAGGGAAGGGGGGGAGCGGGACAGTGTCGGATGCCTCTGGCTCCACGCCGCGACCCCGCCCTCCGTTAGGGGGAGCTTCCTTGGTGTGCGAACCCAGAACAAACTCGGACCGCAGTTTGCTCGCTTCCGCGGCCCACGAAGGTCGTATTGCAGCAATATCTCACTATAAGTCGCGCTCACCTGGGCCTGCGCCTGTGGTCATAACCAGAACAAACGCCGTATCAAAGCAGACATGGAATCGCCTTGCCGATTATAAGTAGCTTGAGATTCGTCTCGCTCTCGTCATGTGCTGGAGACCAGACTTGTTCCCTGTGTGGCAGATAGCGGGTGGCGGTTTCTTTGAGGAGGGGGCATTCGGATGCGAAGGCGGGCGGATGAAGGCGTGCGAATTGGTCTGACGAGTCTTCTGCTCGGCTGCGAAGACCTTTGGCCTCTGATGTTGGGTAAGTTTAGGTGGTGATGTGTTAATTGTGCTTCAGTACCTTGCTCTCTTCTCTGGGTTATCGCCACCACAGAAGCGATAACATACCGAACAAACCAGAAAAACAACAAAAGACATTTGCGGTGTGGTATGTACTCGACATCAAGGATGATTTCCTCACAAACGAAAGACGTGTGGCAATTGGCAGTCACGCATGAAGCATGAAGGCATTTGGAGCCTCAGCACCAACCCACGAGTAGTCAGGTAAGCACCCCCTCACACTCCCTCTTTTACCCTCGTTCCGTCGTCGCTAACTAACATATTACAGGAAGGGGACCAGACTATTAGCACTCTCTACCAATTAAACTTGAGAGGCCGTGGCCAGGGACCACAACTGGGGAAGATTGTGGTCCAAGTAGGATGAGTTTCGGGGGAGACTTGTCTGAATAAAAAAACAATAAGAAAACAAAACAACAACAACAAGCATATATACCAATGAAGCCAGGTAGCCAAAGGGGGGGCCCTGGTGGAGGTCCAGGACGATTGCCGGGCACCTCTTCGTGGTGTCCTGGATGAGTACTATTGATGCTATTGTTGTCGTATGATGGCAATAGTATTAATAGGAAACCAAGACCCGGCATTACTCTATTGTATTTGGTTTTATTTATAGATATCCGTAGTTTGCACTTCATGGGTAGTAGTGCAAAGCACATAGTCCCCAATTCACAAATTGGCCCAAACATACCAGGTATGTACCTAACTTACTCTTTGTCGCTGTATGTCCTAATGAGCCTTCCTAACTATTGAGAGCAGGGAACAAGGGACACGCAAAGAGCGGCGTCGCCATCACTACTGGCCTGGCTCATACATATAGGTAGTTGGAGAGCGGCCTAGTGGAATAGAACGAATTGACCTTGATAGAATCCGATATTGACTAGCTGAGTGAATTAGGTACTATTGGTATGTTAAACGCCCGTTTAATATAGTGTACAGTACGAACCACAACCCGAAATCCGCGAACACATAAATAGGTGAACTTACGAGGACTGACGTGATAGACAATGTGCCCTGTTCGCTATATATCCAGAATGTTTTTAAAACCTCGGCGCTTAGATACAATTACCTATCTGGACTTCAGCTTCGTCCAACCATTCGCGCTCCTCTCCCCTTTCTCACCAACCCTACCGTTGGCGACCGGACTAATGATGGTCGGGGAACTGCCGTCGTTTCCACTGCTTTTAACGGTGTTCACACTCATGTAACTCTCGAAACCGAACCGCCCCCCACGCTCGCCTATCTTGGGCCTCGGTCTAAGCCCACCGACGAAGACTCCGTCTTCGCCATCATCTGGGGCCCAAGCATCATGTTCGAGGACCTCCCATTCTGGAATGAGGCTCTCGTGATTTAGTTTAGATTTTAACTTGTCTGTGAGTTTGATTGGATTCGGTAGCTTGAAGTTTCGCGTTAGGTCATTCCCCGTAGCGCTGCCTAGGAAAGTATGCCCGCTACCATGAGAATATAGCCCCATCCGAGGTGCGGCTTTACCGAGCTCGGTAGATTCATTGCCCTCGTTGATTACGACTGGGTTTCCGATGCCGTCGGCTATCTGTTGTGGGTTGCGCTGGAGAGACGAGTTGATGAGGAGGGTGTACATATTTCGGCCGATGCATCCAAATGTTTCAAAGTGGCTGGTATCGCCCACTGAAACACCTTGGGTCCGGCACAGCCAAACGATGTCGTAAGCAAGAAGACAGACAGCTTCAAGAAAGGCATTATAAGTCGCTGGATCTTCCTTGGCAAGCACTGTAAGGGGCTTGTCGACGAACAGGGGCCTTGGGAAAGGGACATTTGCGAACTGTCGATCCCGTGGATCTGGGGGTATGGGTGATGAACCAGGGAAAGCTACTTCGCCGTGTTGATATGAGGAGCTTAGAGAGAATATAGTAGGCCGGGGATAATCATTATGCGGCAATGTGATCTCGGCTGGAAGGCGGATGGACAGGTAATGCGAAGTGAGAAATAGCAGATGGGTGATATGACTGAGAGACGCTGATAGAAGTTCTGGCTGGACACCTTCTAGATGGTTAGAGTTGTTTGAATCGGGGTCTAAGGGGGGTTGAGTACTATTCATGTTTTGTAGATCGAAAATATCGACTCCTCCGATCTTGTACTCGAAGCGAGCGGGATTCCCTCGCCGGACGCGTTGTAACCTATAAAGCTTGGCTACTTCCATACAGAGGGCGGCCCTGTATTGAGTCAAGGCCTCATATTCCCTGTCCCAGGTGTATTTTGTCATCTTGATGGCCTTTCTAGTTTCGTCTATCTCCCTGTTCCGGCGTGCGGATAACCCCTGAGATATGCCGGCGAGATCGGATCTTTTTCGTGCGATGGCGGCTTTCCTGTTCTCGATCTCCTTTTTGGCGGCAGCCACTTCGTCGCGCAGCTTATCGGCCGATGCGATTATGCGCTCGGTCCTTTCTCTTGCCTCGTGTTCCTCTGAAGCGCAATTCTCGATGTAGGCCCGTAAAGGTTGGTGGGCGGTAGGAGACGCAGGGCCGACGTCGCTATCGGACGAGAGGAGCTCGTTCACACGGGATTCGACGGTTTCCATGTCCATGAGGATCCTCGCATTCGCGATACGTCCCTCGTATAGTTCATTTCTCGCATCGACGGGACATAGGAAGGGTAGGCGCTTCGGATGGTGCGCTCGTTCGCATATATCACAGTTCATGGTGGGCGGTAAGCCGGTAGGCAAGTACGATTTCGAGTGAAGGTAGAGGAACCAGAGAAGAACCAGAACAATAGATGATGCAATGGGCAGTTAATCAATCTATGGAGGGCAGCTTATTTCGTCGATAGTAATGTGTGACGAGGAATGGGAACGAATAGTAAGCGGCATATCTACCAAGTACTTATAGCCGAATCAGAAACTCGTGGCGATGCCCTCGGTTGCTAGTCAGTTTGAAGCTTTGTTTCTAGAAGAGAGGTATAACAATGATATTGTACAACACGAGCTACGAGACATGAGGCGTAGGTATGTTCGAGATGCCATGAGAAGGAGTAAAGTCACAGTCACAGGCAGACAGACAGGGTTCGTCTTGTGACGTTAGAATGTGGATTCTTACAGTACCGAAGAATAAAGTAGCCCACCTATCGAACGGGAGCTAGGCTATATACGGTATGTAGTCTAACCCGACTAGTACTGGAAGGGGCACAGGTAGAGTACCTACACTAGCTCCAACTGATCGGATCAATTCCCACTGTGTCGTGCCCGTGCCTCGTCGGCATGATCCGCCCATCCTGGCAATACCCTGGCTTACCTTATCTACTAAGACAATTAAGGCGGAGGATGAATAAAACTGTACTAGACTCGACCAGCGAGAGCCTAGCCAGAAATATTGAATACTGTAAAAATGAAAGGTGTTTTGAGGTGAAGAATATGTTACTCAGGGCCCCCAGCCATGACTTTATAATGTAGTGCCCCACAATACCTATAGTAAAAGTACTACCCCAAGCTTTACCCTATTGGGTCATTTTTGGGCTGCTATATGTACAGTATCTATTCTGATAGGCATACCAAACCGTTGTTGCTTCATTCGAGCTGTTTTCTCAGTGCTTCCTTTTCATTAGTCAATTCATTCCGAGTCCGACTCTACTGTCTTGGAGTCGAGGGTCATAGATCTGATCTATACTGATATAACTAAGTGGTCTTATTACTGTATTCAACTCACACTGTATTAGTACATTATTCACGGGTGAACTCCTTGGCAACGAACGCTCTCGGGCATTCATTTCATCTCATCAACAATCCAACAATCAATCAATGAACGTAGGGACAACTTGAATCGTCTAGAATGTCTACGACACCAGACACTTATTCTCCCGCCCAGATGCCCCGCACCCCGGAACGCCCTATGATGGACCAGTCCATGATGGTTGAGCCGCCAAGCCAGATAGATCAATCTGCAGAAACACCCCAAGACGCCACTGTCAGACTAAATCCCCAGCCAGCCATGGACTCGCCTCCTCGCGCTCAGATTCTGAATGGCGAAGGAATCACTAATGGAGGACACGCCAGAGGCCATCAGCAATTTCACCGTCGGGCCCAGACCCCCGAGACACAGAAGCGCCGAAGTGACAGATCTGAAATGACTAGCCCAGGTCATCTCGCGCCCTTTGATTGGGAAGATTTTAAAGATCGGTATGAAAAAGCCCTTCAAGAAGCCGACGAGAAAGAGAAACAGATGCTGGAAGAGTTCGGACAATTGGTCAAGGTGCGCACACCCGACACCCGTCCCGTGTCTGTGTGACAGCAATAGTACGACTAACCTCCTAACCAGTATTTCAATGTCTGGGCTTCCGCATCATCAACTCACGATAACGAGAGAGCGATGAAAAGGTCAGTCTGCCGCCCTTAGCGTGTACGTACTACTTCAAAGATTCCCTCTAAACTAATGCACCCTATAGATTACAGACGCGTGAGCGATATGTGAGCCTCTCTGAACAGTCACTGTCTCAGAAGAAGCAACACCGTAAGTCCCCCCTAACCGCGCTACCCTGGATAAATAGGAAGTCTAGCTTATTGTACTGCAATTAGTTGCCGAGGTTGTGAAAGCCTTTCAAAGCGCGCTGGCTCTTCTAAGCGCATCATGAACAATCAGATGGCCTTGCTTCTAAGCTGAGACGTTTTGCTGCCGTTGCTTGCGGATCGGGCAGGATTTTCGACTCTGCGCATGCATTTTCCCTCTAACATCTTGATGATGTAGAGAGACTTGTCGTGATAGGTTCCGTATTTATGGTTTCGTTCGGTGCATCACATCGAACGCGGGTGTTTCATGGGGATTGTCTGGTGATGAACATACACGAGAATATGACTTATGATTGCTTATGATTCACGAAACTGTATGTACCCACATACGAACATATGACTGATATCCAAGATTCTTCTACTTCTTCGCCTGATTCTCTTTTCTCGAGCGCTTTCCGTTGCTACCAGCAGGTATTGAATCAAGTCCAATTCATATGCTGAAGTAAGTAGGTCTAGCCTGTGCTGAAATGGGATTATACCTGAGCCATACCGCTTTTAGCCTGAGCCCAGCCTAAGTTATTCCCACTTTTGCACAAGCACTAAACTTGCATAACTTTTAATGTGTTACGGCGTAACATATTTCGACTACTAGGTACTTAGGCATTCGAGTCCTCGCTGTGTATATTGCTCTAGTCACACGAAATTACAGGGACGTAGGCCTCTCTGTAACTCTGTAGTCAATACTCTTCCATGGGGCCTGAGGATTCACCAACTCAAAATCGAAATAACGCAGCAGCTATTCAAGTGGTCAGCTAGCAGGATTCATGCCTCTTAGGCCATCCTTGATTTCACTTAGGCATCCCCGACTTACCTGAACGAACACCTTGTTCAGCTCCAACATAGCAACGGGCTTTCCAAGGCGCTGCCAACGGCCCCAGCCGAAGACCTGGTCCACGGTCTGTGACATCTCGCGATGTTTCTTATCGCTGGCTTCAAGCCAACGCTCAGGTCGGAACACGTCGGCGTCCGGTCCGAAGACGTCCTTCGATCGCTGTATGGACAGGATGTTGACCGCTAACCGCATCCCACAGAGTAGGAAGCGGCCGTCGAAGGTATCACCCTCGGCGGGGACTTGTTTCTTGAGCAATGCCGTGGTTGGCGGGCTAAATCGCAAGCCTTCGCGAATGACGGCCTGTGGGACACTTTTGTCAGTCTAGGGATAGGGATTATTGGTCGAAATAACTGACCTGCGTGTACGGCAGCTGCGGCACTTCTTTTTCTTCCGCAGGACGAGACTGGATCCTACCGTCGGCAAGGGCGCCGTCGATTTCGGCCTGAAGTCTTGCGTAGACACGCGGAGACGTGATGACGTTCAACATGGTGGCTCATATGGCATGGGCGGTGGTGTCGGAACCAGCGAGGGTCTGCACGATAATTTCAGGCTTGCATTGCTCGAGCGAGACGCCCTGGCGCAGGAAAGAACCCTGGAGAATTGAACATTGTCAGCGAATATCCTTGCGGTCCCTGATAATAGTGACCCATTTACTAGCATATCCTTATTGTCCTCGGCATCGGGACGGGAACGTTTCTTGAGGACCTCATCCGCAAACTTGTGTGATGAATCGGTATCCGGTTAGCTCGCCTTCTTAGCTCGGTCCAAAGCATAGACTCTTAAGATCGGATTTGAAGCTAGGGAGACCCAACCGCATGAACATGCGACGCCTTTCTTATCCGTAACCTTGGGCCCTATGAGCTGCAGCACCGGCGGGTAGAAGAATATCCTGCCCAGTCAAGGTATCTCAGAGAAGGCAGAGCCCTTCATCGCCGAGACCCTGGCAAACTCGTCAAACTCCATGGACGTCGATGCCCTCATCTAGATTGCCGAACGCCTCGTCGAACGCGATGCGCGAGATGGTGTCCACGGCGAAAAATATGGCCACGGGCGCCAGGTCCAGGGGCCGGAACTCCGTCGCGGTCGATATATACTTGCGTCTGATGAGGGCTCCAGCTTCTGCAACTGCTCATCCACGCTCGTCTCGATGGTCGGGTTCTCCTTCCCGCTGTATTCAGAGGCCAGCTGCGCTTTCAGCCTGTCGCGGTACCAGTCGGAGCGCAGGTACGGCGAGCGCACCGAGTTCATATGTCGCACCATCGCGGGCGACGAGGCTAGGATATCATTCGGCCCTATGCGCAGTAAGGCGTCCCCGCCGTACCTGTCGCACAGGTCGCGATAGCGCTTCCCGCGGTCGCCGCTCACGAGCATCCGCAGCATGTAGGTAGAGGTAGGAAAACTTAGCGAGGAAGGGACCGCGGAAATGGAGTAGGCGGCACCATGTTGTGAAGCTGGAAGCCAGGAGATAATGAGGAGTAGGGCAGTGGTCAACTTGAGTAAGGACGGGGGCTCCAACACCATGTCCTGGTTTCGGGCAAATAGGTACGCTTGAGACTCACCCTCCTTTTTCTCTTGCGTTTGGTTTGTCTGCTCCCTTAAAATGGACTGTTCTCTAACGTTCTGACTAGTAGTTGCGAGATGTTTTGTATATCTTTCTCGTAAGTCTTAACTCATATCTAGTGTGACGATAGATTTCACCGTAACCTGTAACGATGTTACTACACGTAGAGCCTTCCATGCACTCGCGCGGACTACGTGTACTTAGGTTCTTTGTACCTTTTCCCATTCTTCATGTACCTCTTTTGTACCTTATCTCGACGGCTTTACTTGCGCCGTATATATGTCGCCGAGTGGGAAGCCAAGACGTTCTGTGGCTTGTGATCACCTGCATCTTACTAGCGCGGTCGTTCCTCCGCTTGCTGGGCGGATTACTGATGGCGTCATTCAAAACAACTCTCATCCAGCTAGGTAGTTTGACCTGACGAGAACATTGCATTACGGCCCCAGTATTCAGTTGTGTGCACTAAGATGAAGCTGAATGGGTAGGAGGCCGTATAGCTAACCTACTCCGATGATGGTCATACCTCATGTGTTTAGCTAAGTGTTACTCTCTTCCGTCATCAACCGTTGATTTCAGCAATTCTTTATTATTATCAAGGAATTGATATTGTTTTCAATTGAAAGTTTTGTGTAGAAGTGAGAGATATAGCCTACCTATGCACGCATGGGCAGCTGATAATCTTGAGATCGAGTTGTCCATTCTAGTATATAGGACTATATCTATGTAGACTTGATAGAAATATTCGTAGGCCGATTAAACGTTAGAGTGAGTAAGATCTTTGATACTAATATCTTATACACCCTTATTTAGATGATTAGATTCTTTATCAAAGACTGACTATTCGAAGCGAACTCGAAGCCCTCTGCTATCCGGCTTCGGAATTCCAACATCACTGTCACGGATTAGGACAATATCCGACTCATCGCAGTCCAAGCTCATTCGGTGGCCACCAGGCCGAAAAAGGAGGCCCAGTACGATATACATCTCAGCCCAGGCCAGGCTCCAAGAAGCGAAAATATAACATCATTAGTATTTGTTGACGTTGCCAAAGGTGTATGTAGAGATAATTACTCACTTCATGCCCAGGCAGTTTCGGGATCCTTTCAAAAATGGTACACAATTCCGATTTACAAGGGAGTCAACGTCTCCAATCCATCGTTCAGGTATGAATTTGTAAGGCTCGGGATATACTTCTGGATCCATATGCAAATGGCAGACGGACATCCCAACGGGCGTCTATTCAAGATTTATGAGCAGCAGCTTTTCTCGCAGATTCTAATGAAAGATGACGTACGTTTTTGAGGATAGTCCATTGCTTGTATTGTATATCGCAATCTGGCGAGATACGCGGGCTGCGCCTAAAGAATCGGCTGAGTCTGAGTTTAAAGCCATGTAAATGTGAGTCAGTCGATCTTTCATCGTGTGTACACTTAGTATGAACCGTAACCCCTCTTTAATGCACGCCATCAAATAGGGAATCTTTTCAAGCCCCGTCCAATGGAGAACTCGTTGAGGGAAGCCGCTAGTGACGTACTTAAGATCCTCTCGGAGTTGATTTTCAATTGCAGGATCAGCCAAAACGTAGTACGTTATTATAGAGAGCGTACTAGATGTTGTGATTGTTCCAGCTGCTAGAAGAACAAATTCTTCTCTCTGTAGTCGAGCAGAATCCTTTTCTGACTCGGGTAGATTGCTCTGGAGAATGTGACGGAATATCGATGTTTTGTTAGATTCCTCTAGTTTAGTTTTACTAGAAAGATCCGATTTCACCTCCTCTATGCGACGTTTGCTCAGCTGTCGTAAATATTGTTAGAAAATAAAGAAATTCGGTATCCGCCCTTGAAACTCACCACATGAAACATTTGGAACCCAGCGGCGCGAGGGTTGGGCTTCTGCAGAAGGCTCATTGGCACCAATTTCAAGACACTGCACAAACGTGTCAGTGCTATGTCATAGAGGTATTTAGGCCCATATGGGTTGAATACCTGTTGATCCAGGGTAAACCTCGTAAGTAGGGCACCATGGCCAAAATACCCATTACACTCTCGTGCCTAACAGTGTGTCATTACAAGTTCGCGCATAGGAACATACTTCTAGTAAATTCGGCGTAACTCATCATTCTGGATTAAAATTCGGGGCTTCGAGGAGCCGAGGATTCTCGCCACAGGCGAACAAAGCCGCAAGGTCTCTCGCAGCGCAGTCGAAGGCGTGATCAAGATGCACAAGTGCCCTCGTTCCCGCGAGTAGCCGTAACTTTTCATCTAAACTTCTCGCTTCTTCGTGTATTCTGGCCTCCATACGGGTAACATTCTGCCTTGAAAAGAAGTTTTCCACTGCTTTCCTTCTCAGCTGGTGAAGCTTGTGACTACTTGTTGTTGAAATAGCGTCTATAGAATTATTGTTCTTAAATATCAGTTGCACATTATTTCGTCTTGCGAAACGTATTTAGTGTTTCTGACATACCAGATATTCCTAGACCCGCACGATTCTTGGATATCAACTCCGTCCTCCACTTTCCCGCTGGGACGTAGACCTCATTGTAGAACTCAGCGTCTCGAATCGAGAGTTCCCAGGGGTTGATTCGGATGATCGGACCCCCAGACGAATTAGCTAAGTACCATCATAGGCTGACGTGATATATATTGTGTCGTTACCATATTTATCGTGTAATCTTTCCAACACGTCAGGAAAGTTCGAGCTGCGAAGGTCGAAAAACGCCTCATACCATGAAGTGGCCGCAGCAAGTTTGGGGCCTGGGAATTTGGCGACGTTGGAGAAGAAAATACGATAGATAATAATGCAGACATGGTACAATATCACGGAACCGAAGAGGCCACCCAGAGTAGCCTTGAAATCGACACCAAGCTGTGGCATTGTGACTAAGGTTTGTGTTGAATCAAACTGGTAGGGGCACGTGGCTCTCCCACTTCGGTAAGTCGCAGTCTACAATATGGAGTCATCAAAAGAGAGCACTGATCATTAATGGGTAACATAAGAATAAATGTAAGCAGAGGGGCGGGGTTCGTGAAGAGACCAACATTATTGCCATGCGGGCTACTGACTTATCGTTGTGAGACTTGAATTTCCAACTCCTGCGATAAGCACGCGGCTGAGTCAAATGGCGTGGTATCACAAAAGGAATCATGTTATTTATCACATGAGTTTGGATCCGAGTGTCAGACTTCGAAGGTCGGCGTGCTTACTAAACTTGAGTTGACTGCATGCATGTCTGGGCTGGGCTAACAGACTTTAAAACAGCGGTGTCAGCCCAGCGGTGTCATTTACGATCCACGTCGCAACTCTTCCGCGTCTCTACCACTCCAAATCCCGTACTGTAATACTTCACTTATGTCTCTTGAAAATCAGGATCCGGTACCGGGCTTTTTCCAAAGTCTCCACTCGCGGATGTTGTCGTAGAATTTTCTTGATAGCAGAGAGGATCTTATGGATCTGCTATATACCCGCTCACGAGCTAATTCATGTTGAAGAAACGACCGTGATGACTATAAGGGGGGTTAGGTTAAACTGAGTATTGGAAATACCGTATGTGCACCTAAGTATCTCTACTTGGAAGTGATCTGATATGATGGCGTCATCGTCGATTCGTGTTCACCAAGGAAAATCTCCAGATCAGCGATGAGAGGATAAAGAAAGAAAGGAATCTTATTGGAACTATTTAAATATTCTCATCTATTGTAACTCCAAGTCCTGTTTGAATATTTGTCAAGGGATAACGTAGCAGCAGGTTAGAAGCTACCCACTCAGCTGAAACTAGCATGTAATCTAGGTATATAAGCAAGAGAAACCCCCTCTAACTACTGGGAAAGGGGTTCAGGAATTAATACTATTAAGACCTTGACCATATACTTCTAGCTAGCAGCGACCTGCCGCCGACCAACCTTCACTCCGGGGACTAAACCCTCTAACAATATTCAACGACCCGCGAAGGGAGAGGGTTCAGACCAAATAATGATTAGGTAGTCATCTACAACATCTATTTATCTTCACTCCTCACAGTTGAGAACTATCCCAATGGCTTCTGAGATCAAGGTTCTTGTGTTTGACCTTGGGGGGGTTCTTCTTGAATGGGATCGCCAAAGTGTCAAAGATTTGTCACCGGTGCAGTTTATGACCATCATGAACTCCACTACCTGGCACAACTTAGATAGAGGCCTACTTACCGTCAAAGAGGCTTGCAAGGTAGAGTCGCTCAACATGATTTTGGTCTTTAGATATGAACTAAGACACATGGGCAGGATTTCGGCTCGATACTTGGTGTGGAACCGTCCGTCATTGAAAGTGCACTGGAGCAAGCCCAGCTTTCGCTTCATGTCAACGCTCAACTGGTCCAGACGATATATGATTTAATTGCTTTGAGACCGGATCTCAAGCTCTACGTCATGTCCAACATATCTCGAGTAAGCCTACCCATGCATCCTGCCGAGCCTCGAGAAGATTCGCTAATCAGAAAATAGGAGCACTACAAGATGGTGCAGCAACTCCCTCTGCCTTGGGACATTTTCAGCAAGATCTTTGTGTCTGGGATAGAGGGAATGAGGAAGCCTGACCCTTGTTTCTTCCAGCATGTCATACAGCAGACTGGAGTTCATCCACGCCAGGTAGTCATGATCGACGATACGGTTGAGAACATCTGCGCCGCCCGATCTCAGGGCATGTACGGGGTGCTTGTAGACGATAAGGCGTCGAAGACAGGAGCCACCCTGCTTAATCTTCTTCAAGATCCACTCCCACGAGCGGAAAGCTTCTTGAAGAACAACGCGAGAAACCATAATAGCGTTATCGAAGGCCACGAAGATATCATCCTCAAAGACAACTTCGCCCAGCTAATGATCTGGGAGCTCACCCGTGACGAGAGTCTCATTTACCTCAAATGGCCTTCCGGTAAACTCCATGGAACATCCAACGGAAATTCTACGAACAGCCACACCAACGGCAACCATGATGTTGCCGTAAAATCGGACCTCAACAATGGTCTCTGGAATTACTTTTACGGGAAGCCTGTTCTCACAACTCAAGAGTTCCCACCTGATGCGGATACTACGTCCACTGCTTACCTGTCTCTACCTGAGGAATATCTATCTACGGTTGCGGATGTCAATCTCGTCCTCGATGCGATGGCTACGAACGTGGACTCGGATGGGATCATGCGGGTGTACTTTTCCAGTGAGCGGCCTCGGAAGACTCCTGAAGTCTGCTGCAATATCCTCCGAGTCTTCTACCGCTATGGCCACGGTTCCGATCCCCGCATCCGCAAGACAGAGGACTGGATCGTCAGCTGCCTAACAAATAACGCTTGCATCGACGGTAACAGGCACTACTCGACGCCCGAGAGCTTCTTCTACTTCGTAGCTCGCTTGTACGTTGAGTGCCGCCCCAGTCCTCTCGCAAGTCGGCTAGAAGCTATAAAGGGGCGGCTCGAAGAGCGCATCAACGTGCCTACGAATCCCATGTCCCTCACATTACGCATCTACGCCTGCCAATTGGTTGGTATTGACGCGCAGCTCTATAGGAAAGACTTTGACACACTTCTGTCTCTTCAAGACAGAGATGGGGGGTGGCCGGCTGGGCATTTCACTTGCATAGGCAAAACTGGCGCTCGCATTGGTAATCGCGGCTTGACGACGGCCTTCGCCGTCAAGGTAATTCGAAACGAAAGGTCAATTATCTAGAATATTCATAGAGTATTGTCATCATGCTATTTTGTCATTTCATTTCTAGGCCGACGGAGAGGAACCTAGAAACAATTATGACTGTCCATACCAGCCAAGACTTACGGTTAGTCTAGGGGGGTGAGACATGTTCGTGACTGCAACTTAATCTGAGTCAGAACTATTCAACGCCTCGCGTAGCACTAGCTATATTTCTACTAATCATATCACTGTAAGCTGCGACGTCTGTAAGCCATATGTAGGTAAAAAGTAATATGATATATGACTATCATCAACCCACCAACTACATTCGGTCAAATAGACGACAAGATGACCAATTCGAAGACAATAGCATGGTTATTGCGACTCACCGAACTGCAGCTTTCCCTGATATGGTAGTTGATCGACCCTGTGTCATTTCTTCCCTAGTATGTGCGTTGAGTTACACAGAATTTGCAGCTACAATAAGAAAATTGAGGAAGGTGGCCCATCGAGCGGCGCCCTTAGTCTCGAAGAATAATCCATATAGATATCAGGGTTATTGTAGAAGTACATTGTGATCCAAGAGGAACAAAGAGGGCAATGATATAAGGGCGCCCACTACGTAGTATCTTCGATAAGCCTAGAAGCTTTCATGACTTAATACTGGGAGCGAGGTGTGATAAATATCTGTACTGACTACACTGTTACTTTTGCTTGTGTACACAACGCCTGCTTTGTCCTAGAAGGTGCAGGTGTAACAACACTTCGAAAGATCGCGATACGAAGAGGTCAACGCGCAAGCCGAACCTCGAGTAGAATGAATAGTACATCTAGAGTTGAGTCTCAAGCTGACAAAAAGTTCCACAATCAAGCGATTAGACCCAGTAGTTCCAAGCTTCAGCAACTAAAAGGCTGTACCGGTGCACAGTATCACTGGTACAATCCAGGGGTTCATCTGTACATGTCTTTGGATGTTCTGTTCTAGCAGCCATGTCATCAATTGACGACGCGCCAGCCTGTAGTATTAGTAATTATATAAAGTGGTAAGAATCGATAGGTGGTGACAGATAGCCCCCGCAGATTGAAAGAGGCTCGTCCTCCTGTACCTTTACTGGGTATCACTGGTGACGCTGAAATACCGAGATGATGTAAGAATGCTAGTTGCTGCTAGGTAGTACTCGCTACGCAATACTAATACAGTATCATATATGCATATTCTGAATACCGCTGACGGCTTTTGTATTACATGAACACTGTTCGAAGTAGGGTCTCCAATTCGTTAGTGTAGTATGGCCTGATAGAAACTCAAAAAACGATACATGGATGTGGCGCAATGTATAATGTACAGGAATTGTGATGGAACTTTGAGACATGTGCTATGAATCCCACTATATCATCATGTCGGCGCCCAATAGGCGTAGTCAGCCGTTTGCCTAGCCGCTCAGGAGCGTTTCTTTTTCTTAGCCTAGTAAACGCGGGTAGCGTCTTTCATTATTCGTCAATCTAGCTCATGTTGTTGTTTGTACCGTATCTAGGGTTTAGAAGTAGATATTGGCGACAGTCTAGACTCGCGCATACGTAGGCATCCGTACCGCAGCCTGACCAGTCTTTCTATTTCTAAGCCTTCCGTCTAGCTCCTTTTCTGTGGACAAGAAGGATGACGCAGTACGTATCAAGAACCTGGGAACACTCATCGTTACAAATGATACCTGAGTCGCTACATAGCGAACCAAGCTCGGCTAGATCCGTTGCAAACGCGTGGTAAATAAGGCTGCAACACCAGGGATTGTGCTACATATGAAGATGATCCTACCGTACATGTGATTTGTGTTACAGGAGATTGGGACCTTAAGGCCCTTAAGTCCGCGCCAACATGTTACCCAATTTGGACTAGAATGACAGAAACAATACATACTTACTTGACATGGCAATTAATTGCTATTTGTAGTGATCAAATGGGCCATATAGAGTATTCGAGACGTGTTTTGCATGTTCTTTTAGCGCTTCCCCCTTCTTTGTTTAGTCTATTCATATCTTCTCTCCGTTTGGTTGATACAAACTGCTACTCATTAATCACTCTCTCCTTTTTGCTTTTGCTACTTTTGATTTCTCTTGTGGTATCGAGCCTCAATATTACGACCAAGGATTTCGCCGTGAGTTTCCCCAATACGACGCCGTATCATCTGCCTTCAGACGCTGTCTGGTTCAGTCAGTGACTTCTCCGTGCCCCTGAACCACTTCTATTGTCTACACAGTTGCTAATTTAGTATTCACTCATGTGCAGTCACTGGTTGCTCCTCGGGAATTGGTCAAGCTCTGGCTCATGTTGTATCCCAGAGCTCCTGCCGGGTCGTAGCAACAGCACGCAAAATAGCGGCTTTATCGGAAATTCCGGACAAAAAAATGTCCTGAAGC
Organism: Xylaria digitata; assembly: GCA_022495195.1. Lineage (NCBI taxonomy): Eukaryota > Fungi > Ascomycota > Sordariomycetes > Xylariales > Xylariaceae > Xylaria > Xylaria digitata. The sequence continues at coordinate 65,080 of MU377056.1, forward strand.
TGGAACTGGATGTAACCTCTACAGACTCCATCGAAGAAGCACTCGAAGCTACGTTAAGCAAATTCGGCAGAATCGAGATAGTCGTCAACAATGCGGGCTACACACTCGCCGGGGATACAGAAGCCGCTAGTGACCAGGAGGCCCGGGCCGTGATGGATACCAACTTTTGGGGAATGGTCAACGTAAGCAAGAGATGTTTGCGGATCTTAGGGGGAGAGAATCCCAAAAGCGGCCAGCAGGGTGGTGTAATTCTGAACGTGAGTTCTATGGGAGGGTTAGTTGGTTATTGTGCTGCAGGAACCTGTTGCCTGTAGCAAAGTGTTTGTTTGTTTGTCTGTTTGATAGAATAGAAGATTTTATACAGTGTTACCTAAAGGGAGGAAAACAAAGAACATACTTTTACATATAGAAGCTATGAAGTCAAGCACTGTTAGATAGATGAGATAGGATAATTAACATCTTTTCTGAAGTCTTCTGGGTTTACTGGTTACCCGGGACAAGCATTCTATCATGCCAGCAAATTCGCCATGGAAGGGTGGACCGAGTCTGTCGCCAAGGAAGTACCGTCTGCATGGAATAGTGAGTCGAGATTCATCATTCATCCCATGTCGATGATTCACCGGCCTCATTCTAACACCCGTAATTATCCAGTCCACTTGTGCAACCTTGAGCCTGGAGGGGTAAAAACCAACTACGCAACCTCATCTCCGAAATCTATGACCGAAACGCACCCAGCGTATGCAGACCCTAGCTACCCTGCAAATCAACTGCTGAACCATATGAAGAGTGAGGAAGGCCGTGCCTTATGGGCCGAGCCAATAGCGCTGGCTGCGACCATATTTGAACTAGTTAGCCGTGGCAAGAGAATCCCAATCCGCGTCCCCTGGGGATCTGACGCCTGGGGCATGATTCTCAAAGACGTCGAAAGTACTAAAAATGACCTAGAAGAAATCAAGAGTGTAAGGATGTCTGTAGGCGATGCGAAGCAGTTAGATTCTATTCACTTCTTGGCTAAGCCTTGAACTCGCGTCGAAGCGGAGTATACAGATAGACGCATGACGTGATTGCTTATCTGTAGCTGGAGGGCCAGAAGTCTTTCTTAGGAACCGGATAGAAAACTTCCCCATAGCTAGGATATTTTGACGTCTGGTCAATTCATGAGCCTGCGTTACGAGTTCGTTTTGCTCATTAGGATGATGTGTATGCTGTTAGCTAGTACACACAATCGAGTTTACTGTGCGATGATGGCCTGAATATTTACTAAGGCATGGGTGACTGCTGTACTCACCTGTGACTCGGTGTGTAATATGCAGAAATCATTCGAGGTCTTGGACATTGCTATTCAGCTATCCAGCCCTTGCTTCAAGTGCAAGACAAAGATAAGGAAAGAACAATCGGCTTCAGCATAGTTGTCGACTAGCCCGGAGTTCTGGTGTCACTCCCCATGACTATTAGGAATAGTATGAAGACTTTTTGACTCAGAAAGATTCTTGTTATAATGATGGCATATGTTTGGCATAGACCTTAGGTATGAGACGCAAGCACTTGCTGATGGACTACTTCGCTTGCTGATATACTAACGCCACGCTTGGATTACCCTACGGCATAATACAACCTTCAGGTTAGAGAATCTTCGACATCGATTATTCTCCGAAATCTTTTCTAAAGAGGTAAATCACGATACAACAAAGAAAAATTGTTACTAACTGCTTTAGCATCTGGATTGTATGCCTTGGGAAGTGACGAAAGGTATAAAAATGAAGATGCAGATTGCATGGTGTACGAAATCCCTATTTCAAAGTTTCGAGCTATCATAAGTTGTTACGCGGGCCCGCGGCTGTTACGAGGACGCTTCCTTGTCATAACTTGTACATAAATCAGTGTCACTAATTCCGAGCACGTCCTTCATCTGAACTGAGAGCGGCGATTACGCTAAACCTGATCCGTACTATCCTGCACACTCTATGGAAATGTGGGTCTACGCGTCGCGTTTGACGGGATCTACATACAGTAGGTACTATGTAGTACCTACAGTAGGTTAGGCAGGTTAGGTAAGTCTATAGATCCCCTAACATTAATAAGTAGACCCACTCAAGCTTTCTATCCCATATAACTAACTTCATCCTTTCCATTCATCTTTCCTTCAATACTGCGCCATGCCCGCTACTTCATACGCTCCGATATCGTTTCAAGTGCCGGAGGTATCTCAGGTACGTCCATCTATGATTATATATTGCGCCACTTCCCCGTGTTGCTAACGCTAACAGCTTGCAAGGCAGATATCGAATCATTTCATGCAACACACTTCTCTCACCATGCCATTAGTCTCTTTGAATCCCAGTTCCTGCGACCGGACCTTGCACACAACAGCGATGCCGATTATGGGAACTACGATGAAGATGAAGAGGAAGACGATGGATTGGGATACTATTCTGATGGGGTGAAGCGCACCCTGACTGACGAACAAATCGCCATATTCCGCCATTCCGAACTGGAAGCACTACGTCGCGCTGAGGCCAAAGCTTTGAAACAGGAAACAACAGGCGATATAACCCCCTCAACCGACCCTACCTACGGAGAGGCTGTGCATACACCCGCAGAAAATGGGAGTTCCCTGGCAAACTCGGACGCCATGGATGATGCGGCGGAAGGCAGTGAGGACGGGGAGATCGAGACAGAGAAACCCGTCCTGACCAAAGCCGAAATAAGACGTCAAAAAAAGTGGCGGGCTAGGCAAAGAAGAAAGGAAAGCCAAAAGTTTCAGCCGGAAAAGAAGCCGGATCTGCGCAAGAGGACATGGGATATTGTTGAAGCTGGTATGGACAGCCTGCATTATGATGACCTCGAGGCGTCACAAGATAATGGCTCTGCATCAACTACACAACGGAAGCAGATTTCCTACGACGACTGAGTGCCATATATGTGGATACATGCGTATATCATATGAAACGATTCACAATAGCCGACACCACGTCAAATAAACATGAATTAGTCTTAGGACCTAGGTCAGTACTTTTACTTTTTCTTCGCGTTTATATCTGTTCATATGATGAAAACCTTTGTATCGTCATCCTTAGTCGGAAGCCGGTGGAACCCGCCTGATGTTGGCCTAGCTAACGGATGTCGGGTTTGGTAACTGGTGTATGTCGAGAGATTATAATCTTCTCTCTGATCGTGGCACAATTCCCACATATATTTAGCATCCACCATAAAATAACAAAAGCTAATTCTTAATAGTCCTGGAGCGCAACCAACAAACATTGCCGGTTACAACCTATTTTTATGGAATCGGCTTGGGCCTACTCCTGTCTAGGCCGGCGACAATATGCTGCCTAGTGAGATAGTGCTGGTATTCGACAAGGTTTCGGGTTCTTGTCTCAATGACAAAATTAAGGAGAGGCCTATAAGAGCAGGATAGTCGCCAAGGTGTTGGATGCAAAAGCAACTCTTGGAATGATAACGATGGACGTGAATACATCTGTCCTTGGGATCAGCTCGCAAGTACAGCTGTGTGCTCATATCATACACTAGGTAGCTCAATAATTCGACCATGTCAGTCTTGGGTATCCTGACCTAGGTATCCTGACTTAAGTAATCTGAGAAATCATAATGCCGTTTGCAGTTTGTCTAAGGCAGGTACGAGGGACGGTGTCAATATTACCCCTCACGGTGGATGCCTTTGTCAACTTGAATTACCTCCATTACTTCTACAACGTTAATTACCTAGGTAGGTAGTATCCCACCTGTGGCATTCATAACCGTGATGAGCTGCGTACTGTGCTTACATCACGATATTATCACCGTGTTGCATTGATAGTAGAATAGTGTAAGCTGCCGGAGTTTCGCCGGGACCTACGTACCCCGCTGATACCACCCGGTTGCAGAAGGCAGGCGGGACCCCGGGGCAATCGATACCAATAGTGTACCCAGGTATCGTACCAGGTATTGTACCGGGTATTCCACCTTCAAAAGTACATCAACAAAGGTATCACTTCATTCCTGTCCCACCGAGGTTTGCAACACCAAACCGTCACCGGCGCCCATTCGGGCAGTCCAATATCCCAAATACCAGCTACCAGCATTTAATTCCCGTCTTCACAAGCTTCCCTGCAAGCTAGTGGGACTATCTCTGTGTATCCATCCTTCGACCGGCTGCCATTCCACTGTCCACTGTCCACCGTCTTAGTATCTTCTCCTTTCCCCGCCATCCCAATCCCAATCCCAGCCTTGCCCAATTTGCGTCGATACGACCCCCGCGGGATCAGTCATCATGGCGCGAGTCTATGCCGACGTCAACCAGAATATGCCCAGGAGCTACTGGGACTATGACTCCGTCAACATAAGTGAGTCCAGCCTTTCTGCTTTCATCAAGTAGCCTCGCGCCCTACTACCGAGAAAAGAAGAAGACTCTTACCCGCCTAATGACCCTTTACCACCTCCCCGGACAACCCAATCGAGTGGTGCTAACTAGTGTGTGTGTATAGGCTGGGGTGTCTTGGAAAACTACGAAGTGGTACGAAAGATCGGTACGTCACGACGCGACCCCATCGCCATCGATCGGCATGTGATATTGACTTTCCCTGTTTATAATCTAGGACGTGGCAAATACTCCGAGGTTTTCGAGGGTATCAACATCGTCAACTATCAAAAATGTGTCATCAAGGTGCTCAAGCCTGTCAAGAAAAAGAAGATCAAGCGAGAGATCAAGATCTTACAGAATCTGTCGGGTGGTCCCAACATCGTTGCCTTGTTAGACGTTGTTCGGGACAGTCAGGTATGTCTTTTATCGGTCCTCCCCCGCCTATATTTATATCTGAGACTAGCACATGAAACATATCTATGACGAAAAAAAAACGCTAATATTTCAAGCTGTAGAGTAAGACTCCTTCTCTTATCTTCGAGTATGTCAATAATACGGACTTCCGGAGCCTCTATCCGAAGTTCAACGATATCGATGTTCGATACTACATCTACGAGCTGCTCAAGGGTCTGGACTACTGTCATAGTAAGGGCATCATGCATAGAGACGTGAAGCCTCATAACGTTATGATCGATCATGAGAATAGAAAAGTATGGTTCCTCAAGGCTCTAATACATACCTGATTGCTCACACTACAATAGTTACGTCTCATAGATTGGGGTCTGGCTGAATTCTATCACCCAGGAACCGAGTATAATGTGCGCGTAAGTCATTATTATGTGTCTTTTCTTTTGTTTGCGAGACATACCACCCCCCCTTGTCTTGTGTTGTAGAACGTAATACTGGGATTGTCATGACTAACTTCTAGCGGACCAGGTTGCCTCGCGTTACTTCAAGGGTCCAGAGCTGTTAGTGGATTTTCAAGAGTATGACTACAGCCTGGATATGTGGAGTCTCGGTGCCATGTTTGCGTCCATGATTTTTAGGAAAGAACCTTTTTTCCATGGGAACAGCAACTCGGACCAGCTCGTTAAGATTGCCAAGGTCCTTGGTACGGACGATCTTTTCGACTACCTGGACAAGTACGAGATCGAGCTCGATCCCCAATACGATGAAATCCTTGGTCGCTTCCAGAAGAAACCCTGGCATAGCTTCGTAAATTCCGAGAACCAACGTTTCGTCAGTAACGAGGCAATCGACTTTCTCGACAAGCTTTTGAGATATGACCATCAGGTTTGGCTTTCTATTTTACAATATACCGGCCTATCACTGACAATGACTTAGGAACGTCTCACTGCCAAGGAAGCGATGGCACACCCGTACTTTGCGCCCATTCGAGACGAGGCAACACTCAAGCAGTATCTTAATGGTGCAACTGTGAGCTCGGAAACCTGAGAGGGTATAATATGCTACCCCCGAATCCCGGAATAATAGGCTACCTTGCTAGCTACGTTTCCTTCACTTAAGATACCCCGAAACTATGCTCACTCTACACACGAAAGACCACCCCACGGACATCGTCTTATACGAAACGACTACTATCTCGCCTAAGAATTAAGGCATATGAATTGGCCCATCGGTCAATCGGGATCATCATCCTGCTAGTTAGGTATCTGCTTACGTAGATCTCTACAACATCCTACACTACGTATACTGCGACAGTCCTGTCTTATATAAATAGGACACCGATAGCACATAATGCAAACCGATTCGAGCCGCCGAGAAAAAGAACACTCTCCATGCACTTGCTCTGGTATATCTCAGCCTAATGGGCTAGTATTCTGTCCGTCTTCGCGATACTTGCCTGCGACTTGCCCATGTTAATAAAATGTCAACTCGGTTATCGTCGGGCTACTGGCGCCATAGAATCGGTGTTCGGTGAGACATCATAGGCGGCTTTAATTGATCGGCTATCTGTTTGACCCCTTCTTCTGGTCCTTTTGTGGAAGCTGTTGGCCCTAGCGAAATTATTTCATTCTCCCAATTTTTCCATGTCGAGTTTGCGTAATGGTATCGATAGTTTCAGAAGTAGTGTTGATGAGAATAACAGCGGCCCACTCAGTCACGTTAGTTAGCGCACATGAATGATGACAACTGAAGACTAATCGCTCCTGGGCTTCTGTAGTGAATGTGTGATTTGAATTATATGGACTGGATACTTAATCGATGGTGAAAGTCGCGAAACGATAAAGAAAGTGGCTGACTAACGAAGGAGTTGTGCCTAATGATGGAGAATAGAGATGTTGATGTTAAGTGGTGATGATATTATGCCTCGCTAGGTCGTGTCACCTTGGGTGCTGGAGGATTTCCTTTCCCTTACTTTTTTTCTTTGATCTTCTCCGGTTCTTCGATAATCTTAAAATCGATTATTTGATATGATATATACTTTTGATTTTTGCTCTCGGATGTCAGGTCTCCTGCATATGAAGGTGTGCCATGTTTTCCGACCCCGTTAACGGATGATCACAAGCATAGGAAGAAGAGTGCATTATCTATTTTATGAGGTGAGGTGTGTGTTCTGCTGGTTTGCAAGTATTTGATATAGACCTAGATTCTGTTGTAGATGTACAATGTTTTCTTCTATGCGCATGGTCCCTGTTTGTGGACGGGGGTATTTAGTGGCTGGGATACTAAGAGAAAGATGCGAGTGAGCTGAGTATGTGTTCGGTAAAAACGAAATGCGAGGGACGACGCAGCTAGAATTATGCGAGGTAAATAGGAGGTGGGCGGTGGTGTGAAGTAGGGAATACTTGTCCTATTCTAGATATATTGAAACCTGGTTTTGCTCTTTCCAGGCAGCATTCATTGAGAGGCGGAACATCGATTCGGGCTTTCTGGAAGCTAATGGTGAGAAGGATGTTTGTTATCCGTTAGTAATAGCTATCCCGTGTGTCTCTTTCATGATATATTGAGAGATGTCTCGATGCTGGATTGTAGATATGGGACTCAGACGATACCCATAACTACGACGAGGAGGCGGCCTGTACGAAATAAAAGGCTGTATGTACGGTGTTATGTCTCGAGAGGCGGTACACCCTCCTAGCTCATGTGCAGAAAATCCCCTAGTTGGTCATTCCCAGCCCGGAACGAGGAACGGTTGTCACTCTAAGATTCATTTGCCTGAAGAGGCACTGACTAATTGGTTCTCACTCAGACAGACATGTCTGGCTTGTTGGGATAAGGGGGGACAAAAAGGTTTGAGAAAGAATCCGACGACATCAACTGCGAAAAAGTACAGCAAGACACGTTCATATGGTAGTGGAAAAGGCTGTGTACAAAATAGAAAACGAAAACATACCATGGGGTTTGGCGTCGTCTAGATTATAATAGATGTTCATGGGAACCTAGCGCTGTCGACGATCTCGACTCTGACGGGGTAAAGACAGATATTGGGTTCCGACGAAGGGGACAGGATAACATATAGGTCACAATGGACTATTACGGTGAGGGGAGGGGGTTCTCATTCATGACTACCTGAAGCCAGCAGTGGACTTGCGACTATCTTGCGCTATCTAGCACAAGTGTGCCTCACTGCGTGTTTTCCTAGAACATCCCCCTTATTATTCGTCACTTCGCGATAAACAGTGCAACTTGACGTGATGATGTTTTCTGGATTCATCTTAACTAAACCAGTGGAAGCGGTGAAGGGGAGGGAATCTATGTACTTCATCTTACGTCAATGCCGGTCACGATACTTGAAGCTGATCATGCTGGCCGGAGCCTTGAATCATACGAGAAATATATATAAGCCCAAGTTAGATTGTATTGCTATGTCTGCTATCTGATTTGTTGCCTGTCCGGACGGACTGCCCATCCACAGATACGCTATATTCTCACCGAAGAAGTATCAATACATCTAACCTACATAGGTGCCACGGATATAGCTAGGTTAGTGGAGCATCTAATCACAAGAAATAGGATAGGTATATCCCTAGGTAGTATACGACCTGACTAATCCCTAGCTTCGTGTAAAGGGCACGCACCGATGCGGGACGTGTTCGCGTTCACATTTTCGAGACGTTCATCCCCTGCAACTATATGCAGCAGGTCAAACAGAAATCCCGATCACACACAAAACCATCCTCGCCACACCGTCGTAATGTGCCGTGGGGGGAGGCTACTACACTTGGGCTTCTTAATGGGGTTGCGTGGTGTTTTTTTATCGGGCTGCTAAGCAAGCGCTCAGCGACTCTTCGGGCTAGAGGCGAGCTGTGCACTGCACGGTTTCGTCCCCGTCGAGTCTGGCTGCGGCCTACGCGTGATTCTGTTGCTGGAGGCGTATTTCTGCTGCCGCCGACCCCGAAAATGCGATTCGGTGTTCGCGTGGATGAAGGCGGGGAACTGGTTAGAAGACGGTGTTTTTGGGTTTTCTTGCGGGGTGTGGGGAGCAGAGGCGGTAAATCGGGATTGCCATTATTGTTAGCACGAAAAAAAGGCGAGTGTAGTCTCGAGCTCGCGCCCGAGAATGAGCCCGCCATGCTTAGCTCGTCGTCGCTGTCATCATCAACGCCCCCAGGTATAAGGGACGTGAGGGGAAAGCGTTTGCTTGATGGAGTCCGACGATAACTACTTCGGGGTTTCGCGCTCTTGGAGCTCTGTTTTCTTGTGGGGGTTGTAGGAGCTAGGGAGTCTTTGGTTCGAGAAGCGGTCTCGCGGGTAATTTCGGTTCCGATTGGCGTTCCTAACTCGGGGCTCGGAGACCTGCCCTCGCCGCTAGTACGTTGACTATCGCTCTCGGTTGGGTGTGACAATAGCCGCAATACCGACTCGGTGATAGCATGGGCGTCCGGCACAATTGGAACGTCCGAAAGGTCTGGATCCGGGAATTCCATGGCCCCGAGGGAGGGGCTACGTTGGGCATACTGGCAGTCTGAATATAGCTGCAGACCATCAATTTCAGCGATAAGCACGCTGTCGGACAATGATTCATCAAGCAAATTGCGTTCTTGATCTTTACGTATCCCCGATGCTTCGGGGGTCGGGAATAGAGAGTCTCGACCGTGCCATATATCGGACTTCGTTGTTTCACGTATTGCCGAGTGCTCTGGGCTTTGGTATCCGATGTCCCGTTTGGGTACGGAGATTCGAGCTTCATAAGCATCTGCTACCTCCGAACTGCCAACCGCAGCTTCTTGAGCTGCCGCGCTATCTGGAGCCGGCGAGTGTACGGGAAGTAACTCTTCCCCGTCAATACCGATGAGGGAAGGATCTAGCTCATTTTGGAGAAGATCTTCGTTTTCATGGTGCGAATCTTGAGGCTCTTTTTGAGATTCCGATAGTGCGGTAACCATCGCTTCCGTAGTGGGAAAATCGGACATTTCAGTTACACCATCTGCGGCACTATCGCATGGAATTTTCGTTAATGATACCGACTGCGCCGGGGTCTCTTCAGGGCCCTGCTTTTCGACTTGTACTGTCTCCGCGTTGCCTTCTACGCTTGTGTTGGAGACTGCTTGCTCCTCTCCCATCCCGACCTCTGAATTGGGTGAAGCCTGCTGAGAGGGAGCGATCCTGTCGCTTTCACTATCACCGTCTGACTTCTGACCTGTGCGATGAAGACTATCTATACGATTGTCATCTGTAAAGCTCTCTGTTACTGTTTGTGAAGACTTCGACTCTTGGCTGACCCCAATAAACATATTTTCTCCAGCTTTTTCGTCGTGCAGCGAGATATTCGTGCTAGAAAGGTCTGGGTGCTCCCGTGTTCGCTTTGGTCGGCCCCGCCGCAATTCCTCCGTATTCGAAGGGTTGGCAGCGTGATTTGGATCTTCGGCCATTATGGCGTCACAAACGACTTGTAAGTCTTTGACTATATCCGTGGAAGGGTAGTGTACTCCATCTGCATGGCTGCTTGTGGACTGTGATGTATGTAAATCATCCTCGAGGAGTCTGATCTCGATATCCTTGCTGGTAGATGCCATTTGATCCTCATCCGGTGGCTGCAAGGTTTCGTCGGTCACTAGGGTTGTCCCTTCGGTAGCTTCTATGTCCGTCGGCAACAGACGTTTCATTATCGGGATTATAATTTCAATCCTTCTTATGTTTGGTTGAAGCGGGTGGGTTTCAGGGTTTACCTCTTCGTTAAACGTGTTAGTAGATTCACGAGCATCTGACTTCCTCAGTCGCCCCCTTTTGCGACGCGCAGGAGATAGGCTATGTGAATTCCTTGCTTTTTGAGGATGCTGGGGATCTGCATTGGCTAGCTGAGGGGGTGGCAAGACAACTTTTGTCATTGAAGATTCTGTAGCTATAGTTTGTATTGTTGCTTTCACGAGTTTAGTGCTCGGCTCGTCCTCAGCTAAGGCATTTCCATTAAATGGTGGCTGCTCATCGGGGCTTCGACTCGATCGGCGTGAATTAGACCCGGGGGTGCCTGCTATAGGAGCCTTCACACGGCCTTTTGAACTGGAATTACACACTTTGTCCTGATTATTTCTACCGAGAAGAATATCGTCTTCTTCGTCTGTTTCGCCGCCGTCGGTCAAGGCGGCGCGTAGAAGGAAAGATTTGGCGCTCACAAGCCTCTTGGCAACATGACTAGACGGGTCGTCAAACGAGCTAGATTGACTCCCCCCTATCCCAATAAGCGACCCGTGTTGGTGATAAGGAGGGTGAGTAGGTAAATCAGGAGCTTGCCAAACTGGATCGATGTGACCATTTCCGAACGCAGAGGGCCCGAAGTCAAAAGGAGGGGGGGAACCATAGAGAGAGGACGAGAATGCAAGAGACGAGAGTCGATGTGTATTCAGCCCAGGCTGCCCATTCCATAGTGAGTTAAAGTGCAATCTCTGATTGGGGCCGGCGTGGTTCGAGAGTATGAGCGATTTTGATGGCGACTTTTTCTTTTTATCACTAGACTTCCTATTCATAATGTTCTTTTCTTCTTCGCCGTTGGAAAGCGAATCATCATCATCCCGGTCCTCTAACGACAGTAGATGACCGTTGTTGACCTCGATCTCCTCAGTGTAAAAGTTGACAATATCGTCGTCGCCATCGAAATGTTTGCCATACTTAGAGAATATGTCTTCGAAGCTAGATTTGAGCTTGGTAGCAGCTTTCGTGCGCCCCTTGTCGAACCGGTACATGGGGTCTTGCGTGGAATCGAACTGGGCGGGGGTCATAGACAGCTCATCTTGATTCTCCTCATCGTCGTCGGCGTGGAGAGACGGGTCAAGCCTCAACCGTTTCGAAGGGGGCTCCATTTCGAATCAGACTATGATTGCATGCAACTTTCCATTTCGCGAAAAGATGCTAAATATTATGAATAGGTAGCCCTTAGCAGGAGCTGAAGGACCTGGAGAGGCATCGATACAACGAAATTGGTTGTTGACAAGTCATGCGACAATGGCAACTTTGTGCTTTGTGGTGGTGGCAGTATGTCGCACTCCCTCTTTAATGCTTCTTACGTGCGATGTAGAAGTATCTGTACATATATAGACCTAGGAGTCCCCCACCACATGCGTGGAAGCAGGTATATACATGACAATGTACATACTAAGGTAGGTGTAGCGAGGACGCGTTAAACGCGAGCCAGCAGCTGACTTGGCTTTCAAGATGTTCTTCTATCGATAACCTAAAACCCCCCACCATCTTCCCCCACTCAGACCCACTCAGTCTCTGGGCTGCTCCATGTCGATCCACTTGACGTGTGGAAGTAGGAAGCTAGCACATGACGTATCTAGTGCTCCAACAACTCCAGCTACCTTTAGAGGGCTCACTTAGTAGTGTACATCTCGATATCATCAGACTGCCTTGCTATCATATCGGCCGACACTGATAATTAATGCAATTACATCTACAGCATGTGATTTTCTCGCCGCTTATCTCCAACTAGGCACGCCATGTATTATTGCCAAAAGTGTCGCGCTCCTCTGAAGCTGGATGGATCCTTAGTCGACCTGAATCCTGCTGCTTTTGATCTACTAGTTGGTTCGTCGTCGCTCTCATCACCACAGCTCGCAAATCTGACAATCTCCTCCATTACTGACACGTGTGCTCCCTTCTCAGCTTCTTCCACCCAGCAGCAGCCGAAACGCCCGCATCCTCCACGAGTCTCCTACTCACACGAGCCCGAACGTCGAGCCCTCTACGATCGAGTCTCCCAGAATGCCGGCCCAGCCACTTTCAAGAAGCAAGGTAGCGGCCTGCGCGGCGACGGCAACCCTCGTGATAATTCTGCCATGTCGTTTGTGCTCTTAACAGAGTCCCAAGTTGCGCCGCCGAGATTGACCACTCCCCACGAACAGCCAAGTCCCAGTCAGCAGCGACGATCGTCTTTCTCTACGGGCCAGCGCGCTGATGGCAGGATTGCGCAACCCCACGAAACAGAGCGCATAAACAGGCTATTCGAAATTCTGTCTGCCCGATCGGATATCGACCATCCAGTCTGCGTCGAATGCACCGAGATGCTCGTAGATGGCCTGCAAAAGAGGTTAGAATCTAGCGTTCGCGAACGAGACGCCTACGCTAGCTTCTTGAAACAAGTCCAGGCCAATATCCCCACTGAAGAGGACATTGCCGAATCGAAACGTCTCCTCGCTCAGGCTAAAAAGGAGGAGGAAGAAGCGATGAAGGAATTATTACAACTAGAGAGGGAGAAGGCAGCCTTGGACGAAGAAATAATGGCTCTTGAAGAGGAGTCCCAGAAACTCGATGCTGAAGAGGAACAATTCTGGCGGGAGCGCAATGCTTTTGCCTCGAAGCTCACCGAGTTCCAAAGCGAGAGAGATAGCATCAACTCCAAATTCGACCACGACTCCCAGCTCCTTACAAAACTTCAACGTGCAAATGTCTACAACGATACTTTCTCTATACATCACGACGGTAACTTTGCCACCATCAATGGTCTCAGGTTAGGAAAGCTATCATCCAAACCTGTCGATTGGCCCGAGATCAATGCCGCCTGGGGTCAGGCATTGCTGCTTGTTGTCACAGTGGCCGACAAACTCGGATGCAAATTCGACGGCTATGAGCCCATGCCAATGGGCTCAACATCGAAAATAATAAAATATGAGCACGTATCGCCGTCTTCGAGCCGCGTGGGCGCCCATCGAAGCGGCCCACCACCGGCTGCTAAGAAGAATGTGCTTGATCTTTATTGCACCGTCGATAACCCGTTACATATGTTGTGGAATAGGAGCTTCGACAAGGGTATGGTCGCATTCCTAGAACTCGTCAGGCAGCTGGGGGCTTTTGTCCATGAGCAGACCAAGGTGACCGGACCCCACGCATATTCCACCAATCCTCTGGTATTGCCTTACAAGATTGAAGGCGACAAGATAGGAGACGACAGGATCGGCCATTTCAGCATCAGGCTGGGAATCACGAATGACGAGGGGTGGACAAAGGCGTGCAAGTTCGCCCTAACATGCTGTAAATTCCTCATCGCACACGCAAGCAATGTAGGCTACTTGGCGAACGGGCGTTAAGGGGTAAATATTGGCCGGGTATCAACGCTTGGCGATGACTCGGGGGTTGGCATCTATTTTTATTAGTATTATTTTCTCACCATAGAGAGGAACGGTTATGGCGTGATGCGAATTCTTGTATACCATAAATTATCGCATTCGATTGTGAATGCTTCGGCTCATGCAACTGGACATTTCCAACGTGAAGGCCATGCCGCACTCGCATAATGATACTGAGGAAGAGGAGATTGCACTGGATATAATACGGCAGGAAACCTATCAGTGAGCGAGCTAGAATTCCTACGACTGCCACTCCGAGCCCTTCACCGACACGCTCATGTTGTAAGACTTCTACGCCCCCACCACGGGGCAACGTGGGGTATCCGTCATCCGGCGATGGTGTCCACTTAGAGGATAGGATATAGGACGGAATTCGCCGAGGACTACCTTGTAAAGCCGTATTCGGAGCGCATACTGGATGGTTAGTGCGGACGGGAGGCAAAGGGTTCTGTGGGCATTCGGTACCAGGTCCTATGAGACGGTAGAAGAGTGTTTTAGCTACGTACTATTGTGTTTCTTTCGGTATATTGAGTAGTTAGATCAGGCTAAGTCGTGGCTATTCCACTAAGCACGAGTAACTTGAGATTTAGGGCAAACATCATTAATGAACGCTTCAAACCGCATAAGAAGATATTCAAGAATAACATGAAACCTGGTGACAGGAATAGAGACAATAGATGATCATTGACGATAATGGAAGTTCATCTCTCATAAGTCATTTAAACCCTGGCCCAGCACCCAAGCCTGAGTAGCCAATGTTTCCCGCCCTTCCCCCAAAATAGTAGTTCGCTGTGATGAAATGCCCAATCTTTAAATTATCTAGAAACATATACTCCACTGATGAGCACTCCTTTGTTATAAACATTCGTGAACAACGACCCATCCCAGGACCACGATGGATTGGGCAAACCAAATTGCCTCGTAAAACTCGTACTCTTCCACTCTACTCCTCTCGTGACCAAAGCCCACGGCAACTGCTGCAATACGCCAATGTGGTGCTTGGCAAATACGCCGTCCTCTGCCCGCATCGACCGCAGGTGATGACCTCCCCCGACGTAAGAGAATCCTGGGCTCCTGCTGGACCGCCTGAGTCCACGACCCCGATAATCGCATAGCCCGCCACGACCGGGTGCTGACCCCACATCACCCGTCTCGTCGAGCCCGAGCTCCCGCCGGTGTGCTCTCGTGTTGAAGACCTTCGCGAGGCCGGGACTGGGAGTATAGGTCGGTCCCGAGGCGCGCCGTGGCTATCGGTGCGGCCCGGCGCTACGCTCTGGTGCGTCGCTGCGGGAGGAGATCTGAAAGAGTACGTCATTGTGTACTGCGGCGTGCTGGATTCCGCCTCGGGGGTAGTCGAGATCCGCGGGCTAGGTGAGGGACGGTGGGAGGTGGTTGGTTCTTCCTCCGGTGGCAGACTCGGCGTATCCGGAAAGTGCCCACGCAATACGTCTCTGATAGGTGGGAGTGTGCATGGGCCACGACCATAGAACGGGCCAAGTTCTTCTGAAATTCTCCCTGTCCTCTCAGAGCTCGGAAAAGGAGCGCTCTGGGCGGTGTCTTGGGTTTGGCTGCGTCGTCTCTCATATGCAGGGGTATTTTGAAGGGGGCCTCTGCGGCGATGCCCGCGGCTAGAAGTAGAGCTGCTTCCGCGACGGTGGCCGGATGAGTCCTTCTTGCCATGTCTTCTATCATCCATGATTGTGAAGTGCAAGTGGTGTAAGGTGAAGGTGTGTTAGACACCAAGATTAATTGCCTCAAGATGGCGTGGTCGTATAATGAATGTAGTTAGAGCCGAGGTCGGTACTCTTAATAGGCTATTGCTCATGTCCACTTAGGCATGTCTCGTTGGAAAAAGGGGCCATCTTGGTAAGCAGAGATAGGAAGTGGGCAAACCGATAAATAGAAAGTCGCTAGGAGACATCTGGGACAGGTTTTACCGGCATCGTGTATTTAAAGACCACGATACAGTGCCTATAACCCCCTCTTTTTTTTTTTAGTTTGGAAAGATAATAGCAAAAAAAAAAAAAAGACCTACCACTAGTCAAGAGATGTTGAGCCCTGGCTACACATGGTACGATTCGTCTTGAAAGTACACGGGAGCTAAACCGAACAGAGTGAGCGCATGCATCATGGATACTAGAGCAAAATCTGAGTCATTGGGCTTCAGGAAAACCCGACTAGGTTTATTTGATTAGTGGTATAGCAAGTTGGGAAGACGTTAGATCTCAAGGATAGCCCTAACATATATATATTTCTGGTGTAGTTACAGAGAGTTCAGAGTATTAGAATTTCAAGGTCCAGACGCCAAAAGAGATAATGATATGTCTATATTATAGCAGAAATGCAGGAAAGACGATACCAAGCCCGCGTATCTGTTGATTGAGTTGTTGTGCTTGTTTCCCGGTAACATGGGAATATCAGCCCTCGGCAGATAAAACCGTCGCGTCATACGCATATCAGAAAACGTACTCTCTATCCCTTGCATTATTGTCGGTTAGCCTAGCTCTCCCATGACCTTAGAATATCAGCATACTGCGTATAAGAAGCTGTGTTATACATGTAAAAGAAAATTCTTTCTATCCCTTGCATCATTGCTAGCTCTATTGAGGGGATAGGGGCAACGTTCATGCCAATAAGTGCCACGGATCGTGTTGTCTAGTAACCCCCATGACAAACTCAAATCGGCCTCGTGCGATAAGCCAGTATGATCTCCGACCGAAAGAAGGCATTTTATCCCTCCAGGGTATTACAACGTTTGCCACCTGTACCCCACAAACTTCAGATCTTTCTAGATACGGAAACTTCAAGCATTTACCTAGGATCTCTGTCGGGGGTACTCTAAAAGCAAGTATTACAGGATAGGTAGATTTCGCGTGACAGAGGCAGAATAAATCCAACGTTGGTTGTTAGAATCAATATATTCTCTTTCCATCATAGGCGAGAGTATCGAGCCTGAACATACATGTGAAACAGGCGTGGTCAGGTCGGATGCAAATTTACCAGCCGTATCATAGCCGCGATAAAAAAAGGCTCCTTTCAGGACTCCGCCAATAAGTGCACAGATTCACGCCAAGCCTCAGATTTTGGACAACCTCTGATGGCTTGGTAAAGACGTGGCAGTCAAAGTGTGACACTGTCTTGTGGAAGTGTAACTCGTATCCACACCTGGGAACAACAACATGGTTTAGTATTGCCACACATTCTAGAATAAAGAAAAATATTTTTATATTGGTAGTAGAGATTGTTAGTATACCTCTAGGCTCCTTACGTGGCAACTTTACTAATTAATAATCCGCCCGGACCTAGGTTCTCAACAATATATTAAACTGAAAGATAACCTACTGAAATCCCGTCCACCAGTCCGTCGGATAGTCTCAACGGGTTCTTGAAAGGGGCTCTTTGAATGGATGTAGAGTATTGTTATGATCGATAGGTGACGCAGTGATGGTACACACTTTTTGCGGTGCCGAACATCATCCTGAAGGGCGGGTTGACAGAAACGTTTGACCGCCCAGCGCGCTTTATAGTTCTTTATTAGGATCTATCTTGCGTACTATGTATGTAGCTGCTAAGCGGTAAAAGAATGAGCAAAATGGATTCTGTCAAGTTTAAGTATACCAACCAATCAGCTATGTAATTTGGGAGTGTGGCTGTACTATACGATTGTGGCTGTCCCAAGTCTACTGGTACCAAAAAAACTATGAAAAATTTACACTCATGGCGATAGGTGGTGATTTGGAGTTTGCTTGCCATTGCGCGTTTGCAGTCGCTTCGTATCATGGTTGCCAGTCATACCCTGGGGCGCCGTTTGTGACTGTATGATCCCGCGAGCCCTACTTTTCCTGTGGTGTTGAATAATCCACCGGAAGTGATTCCCCGCTCAATGGCGGCTATCCAAACTAAATACCATAAATGGCATTGGTTCCCCACGGGCCACACCTCCGATGCTATTGGTGAACTTCTGTGTTATAAATTTGACTACGGGTTGGCAATGCTGCCGGCAGACCTGTATTCGAAAAAAACAAAACAAAACAAATGATCAAATCCAGGGCTTAGGATAGGAGCTCGAGTGAGATTTTGAGATACGCCATCTTACAGGAGGCTTTGTTTATGTATAGTCCAATCAATGTAGCAACACGAATGTGGATGGGGATGTGTGACAATCATGGTGCTGCAGATGGCCGCCACTCTTGATTTTTATGATGCATCACATCTAAATGCCAAACGACCCATGACGCTTCGAGTTGAAGATACATCTACTTCTACTCCTCTCAGCCAGGAATCTCGACTCAGGTCTATGCAGCAAAGGCACCTTCGTCGATATCTCCCTTTCAAAGTCTAATAATTTCCGAGTTTACTAATAATCTCCTTCGTCTTTTTCGTATAAGGCATTTTCCACGAGGGTATGGGGGAAAATATGAACCATCTCCCTGAAGTCCCTCGGGGCAGAGATAAGATGAGAGTCGAAGACACGACAGTCTCGACTCTCTCCTATGATGAAGCAGTTGAATACGCCAGCAAACGAATAAATACTTACCTCCTAGAGAGAGTTCCGAAATTTCGAACGTTGATGAATCTGAGAGAAAAGGTAAATTGAGTTACGAGAAGTAGTACTGCCCCTGAGTATTTGAATAGTAACACTGTTTGGACAGGGATGGAAAAGCCCGGCTGGCGATGCGCACTTTGCGAAACAGCGACGCCAAGCAGATAAACCTACCGACGGGCAATCCTTGTTTTTCCTCGGTATGATGGGGAATATTGCTCGACAGATTCACGATGCCACTGGTGTCTTTAACATTAGGACGAAGGACGGTGGCATGCTCACAATACTCGACATGTGCATGGCACCCGGAGCTTTTTGTCATGCCGCGATGGAACATAACCCCGGAGCTCGGGCTCGGGCTTTCAGTCTTCCTCTCGAAAAGGGGGGACACAAAATTCTTCGACAAAACCCGAACGTTGATATTGAGTTTATCGATATCACGATGTTAGGAGAGGACATGGGTGTCGACTCTACCACTATTCCTCCAACACATCCGGATGCTGATGAATTCCTGCCTCGAAGGTTCTATCCCGAAGATGCCTTCGACCTTGCCATCTGTGATGGGCAGGTGCTCAGAACGCATTCCCGAGCGGCATACAGGGAGAGCAAGGAGCCAGCTCGGTTGACCATGACACAACTGGCTATCTCCCTAGAACATATGAAGCCAGGGGGGACTATGCTGGTCCTTCTACACAAGGTTGAATCGTGGAAATCTGTTCTCATTCTACGCACCTTCTGCAAATTCTCCGATGTGAAAACCTTCAAACCGACAAAAGCCCATGCGACGCGCTCATCCTGCTATATGGTGGCCTCTAATATTCAACCGCAACATGAAGACGCGATCCGCGCGGTCCAGACATGGAAGCAGCTTTGGAGGGCTGCAACCTTTGATACGGAGTCGGAGTTTGCCAGTTTAGCCGAATCTCTCGAACCGGATGTCGAAGAGGTTCTTGAGGATTTCGGTATGAGACTCGTGGGCTTGGGAAAGAAAATATGGGAAACGCAAGCAAGGGCTCTCTCTAACGCATCATTTGTCCGAGACGCGTAGGTTTTGCCGGGGGTATCGGATTCTTTAAAAGGCTCGCTATTCAGCTATTGGTTCTGCGCAAATTGCCACGTAGCTACGTTTTCATGGGTCATAATCACTGTATGATTTGCCTCATTCATCAAGTTGTCGGGACTTCTCCACATCTAAGTCTACGGAGAGAAAGTCTGCATTTCATTTAGAAAATCAACACACATAATAAGATATAAAACCTATTTCCTAGCCTGGTTCCTACTTGACTGGCTTGTGGCAGAAGCATTTCCTTTCCAAGGTCATTCCGTGCTCTTGTGAACACATTAAAATTCTGGTATACGGAGTTTATATTGTTTCAGCAGATGGCGGTTGAGACGCAGACCAATGCCCCTGACGTACTTACACGCTGTGTTGCTTCCTAGCCAATCCACTCCCAAACATGTAGTTTGTGATATCGAGGGATGGTCTCTACATTAAAATGAACAAATCAGTTTCTACTAAAACACTATATCTTTCGTATTATTATAGGCTGTAGTGTTAAGTCATTGTGTGACCCTTTGATACATGCTTTCATATAACTGGAGGTTTGTGACTGCCTACCTACTTCTCAGGATCTGATAGCTTGCCATTTTTACGCCAAGCCCAACTTGACTTGACATGCCTACCTCTAGATAGTAATGCTAAATTAAATCTTTACTTTCTTCTATCCTCTTTAGGTGAATAAACAATCCCGCCAATAACGCAAACGTTCTCGTCTAGAAACAGTCATCTCCGCTCCTAGGGAGCTTCAGCCTCTTTCTTAAGACCTCCCTGGCTAGGTAATGCGGCGTGAGTCCTTCTCTTTCAGAGGTGTGGAGAGTGATCAATCTGAAGGAAGGAACCAGTGATTTCTCCAGAAGCGATCAGATAGTAGTATATTCGGATGATCCAAAGTCTAAGTTCTACGCTGTAAACTAGTGATGAAATAGACCTACTTATAAAAGGGATCATTCGGTCTATCATTCCACCAATCCCTCTGCCTGCTGGGATCTGTTAGGATCTGCTTCTCCGTGACACCTTCACAAAAGTAAGTCAGTCTTGATCTAGGCATAAGGTGGCCGTTGTAGAGAAACATACTTAGGAAGAGGAATATCGGGTAAAAAGAAGCACATCAAGATCGCTAGGACAGATGCACCCACCGCAGTGTAAATAATAAAGTTTCTCATCACGTCAGTGTACTTGCAAAAACTAGTTGTTAGCTTTATTGTAGCCCGCCAATGTTCATTGACTTGGGGTAGGAAATATTGGTGGCTCACCGCTGAACTGACTACAACTCGTTCTTTGGTTCCCCAACTCGGCAGTATGCCGGTAATCGAGTTAAACAACTCATCTATCAACTCTTGAGTTGAATTTTCGCTTAGATATTTCAACAGCGAAGGTTGTAGCGTATTCGTATATATCCCCCCCGCAATGGCCGAGCCCACGCTGACGCCGAGGACTCCAAAGGAGAGTGTCATGGATAGAACCTGCGCGATCTGAGTCTGTGGCACGAAGGCTTGTGGCGGTACCAGCAAAGGTGTGTGTATGATGCCACTTCCTACGCCCTGGATGGCTTGTTGGATAAACAGCTCTGCTATACTGCTCTGCTGTCCTGTAGTAGCACAGGCTCACTCTCATTACTCTAGGATGACTACAAAGTATGGAAACTATTGTGTGATCGAATTAAGCAAAATAAAAGACTTATCTAAAGTGTGTTGTAATATAAAGCTAGTTATAAAGTGTAATACTTACAAAATTAGTAATATATAAAGTAACTAGCTTTATTATATTATTAAAGGTTATATAATATTTAGTTAGCACTTGCTGCTACAACTTTTTCCGGTTTTTAAAGATTGTTGCGTTTTTGCAATTATAGCTTTAATATTTTTAATAGTTTGTACAATTGTTAGCTAGTTTAAAGCAAAAAGCTTTTTTATAATGTTATTTTTTTTATTATATTTTTATTTATTAAAACAAGCAAACAAATTATTATTGTTTACATTGTTATTTAAAGATTTAGTTTTGTTAAATTTATTATAAAATAAATTTATGTTATATTTATTTACGAATTTTTTTTTTTATTTAAAATTTTTTTAATTAGTTAAGTTTTAATTGTTATTGTTTTTAAATATAATTTTAACAAAGCTTATATAATTAATATAAAAAATGTTTGCAATATTTTATTAATAATATATATTATATACTTTGTTTTTAATAAACTATATTATTTTTTTAAAAATTAAATTTAGCAGTTTATATTTATAAAGATTTTTTATAACAAAAAAAAAAAGTTAATAATAAATAATTATTAAATGTTTTATATAATTATAAAATGTTAATATATTATTTTTAAAACTATTTAATTAAAAAATAATGTTTTAATAATTTATTAAAAAGATTATTATATTATAAAATAGTTTATTAGCATTTTTAATAATAATATAGTTTGCAATTTTTTAAATTTAAATTGTATAAGCTATTTAGTTAAACAAACTTTTAAATATATATTTAAACGTTATTAATTTATAAGTTTTAAAAAACTTGCGTTTTTTTTGTTATTAATAATTAGTTGTATTAAATATTATAATTTTTTTAAGCTTATTATTTAAAAAAAAATTGTAATTAAATAGCAATTTGTTTGTTAAATATAATAAATTTTGGATTATAAAATTTTTAATTTGTTTTTTTGTTTTTGCTTATTTTTTTACTTTTTTAACTTGTTTTTGTTGTTAACAAATTTAAGCAAATTTATTAGTTTTTTGTTTAAAATATATAACGTTTAGTTTAAATTAAAATTAATTATTTTAAAGCTATAAAATATTTTTTTTGTTAGCTAGCTTTTTAAAAATAAGTTTATATAGTTTAATAATTTTAAAATTGTTAATATAATAGGTTTTAAATAATTTAATAACAAGTTATAATTTATAAAGTTTTTTTGTTATTTATAAAAAATTGTTATAACAAACTTAAATATAATAGTTATTATTATAATAAGCGTACTATTAAAAAATATATATATAGCTAAGCTTATAATAGCTATAACAATTAATATAATATAAGTTTTTAAAAAAAGCGTTTTTTTTATTAAAAATTTAAATTACAGCTTGTTTTATATAAAATTTGTTAAGTTAAATAAGCTATTAAATGCTTTTAAAATACTTATAAATACTTAAAATTTTTTAAGCTGCTAAATTATAAATTTAAATGTTGGTTATTATAGCTTTTGTTAATAGTAATAAACTTAATTTTTTATTGCTAAAAAATCCTAGTTTTTAAATGTATATTAAATTAATAATACTAATTTTTTTTTTTATATTTTTATACTTTTTGTTTTATATAAACAGTTATTAAATTTGTTATATATTTTAAGCATGCAACTTTTATTAAAATGTTTTTAATTATTTATATTTGTTTATTATATAAAGTAGTAATAACTATTTATGTTTAAAAACTAAGTTAATTTTTTAATAGTACAACTTTATATATGTTATATTTAAAAATATGCATAATAAAAATATTAATAAATTTTGTATAAATTTAGTTATAATATAAAGTATTAGTTTGCTGTTTATTATTACTTTTTATAATAATAACGTATAAAGTTTTTTTAAATAAATTTAAAAACAATTTTGTATATAAGTTTTTTAACTTTAAACACTTTTTTTTATTTTTTTATTATAAAAAGTTTTTAACGCAAACTAAAAAAAATTTTTAATTATATAATAGTTTATGCTTTTATTAATTTAGTAACAAAAGGCATTTTTAATTAAAGTACAAAAAAGTTAAAAAAATATAATTTCTTTAACTTTAAAAAATGTATATTAAATATAAAAATTAATAATAAAAGTTGTTTTTTATTTTTAAATAATAGTTTAATAGTAATATTTAAAAAAGCGGTAAAAATAACAAGGCATAAAAGCTTTATTATTTAATATATTTTATTAATTTATAAAAACTTAAGTTTAATTAAACTTTTTAATATAAATGCTATAAAAGTTATATATATAACAACTTTAGCTTTTTAAAATTTTTTTTTAATAAGTTTATTTATAGCTGTTTTAAAAGCTTTTTAGCTTTTTGTTTTTTAAAAGTTAAGGTTATTTTAAAAGTTAAAAAAAACATATTTTTGTTTAGCTTGTGCTTTATTAATAGTTTTAAAAACTAGCGCTTTTAGGTTTAAAAGCTTTGTTATTTTTAAATTTGTTGTTTGCTTTAGTTTTTTTTGTGCTATAAATTTAATAACTTAAAAAATTAGCACTGCGCGTATAACAATATGCTTATAGTTAAAGTTAAAAGCTTTAAGTTTTTTTAATATTTTTTTAGCAACATTTTTAAGTTGTTTGTTGTTATTTGTTATAATAACTGCAAAGTTTATTGTTATTATTAGTTTTTAATTTTTAATTAAGTTAGCAAAAAAGTTAAAAGCGTTTTTAGCAAACAGCGCTGTTTAATTATAATAAAGTTGTTTATTATAATAGTTTTTTTTTATATTTATATAATTTAAGTTATATATTATAAAACCTTTATTTTAGCCGTTATTATTGTAAACTTTAGTTTAGATTTGCAGGGTGTTGTTTTAATTGCTAGCTCCGCCTTAATTATTTTTAATGTTTTTTAATAAAAATAAAAACCTAGTTTTTTGCTTAATGTTTTGTTTGTTATAACAGAACTAAAATTTTGTTATATTAATATATTAATAGTTTTTATAAATATTTGTAACAAAGTTGTTATTAGCTAATGCTTTAATTTTTTTTGCATTATTTTTTTTTATATTATTGTTTTAGCTAATAATAATTAATACTTTAATTTCTTTTGAATTATTTTTTTTTATATTTTTATTTCTTTTTATATTATTATTTTTTTTTATTATTACTTTAATTAATGTTAATAAGTGCTTCGGTTTTTTTTAAAGCTTTTTTTTTTATATTATTGTTTTAATTAGCAACAGTTAACGCTTTAGCTTTTTTTAAGCTATTTGTTTATATATTATTGCTTTAGTTAATATTAATTAGTATTTTAGCTTTTTTTTAAATATGTTTTTTTGTATTATTGTTTTAACTAAAGTTGTTTAATAGTTTAATTTCTTTTTAATTGCTTTAGTTAGTTGTTTAGTTTTAGCTATTTTTTTTTATATTATTATTGCTTTAATTAACATTAGCTTTGCTTTTAATAATACTTGTATTAAATTAGTTATTATTGTTTTATTTATTATAATTAAACAGTTTTTTATAATTGTTGTTTTTTAATAGTACATTGTTATTAAATACTAACTAATAAATATAAAACATATTTATTAATAAAGGTTTTTATTTTATATTATTGTTTGTTTTTAATAAAACTTTATTATTTTGTTTGTTATGTTTTTTTTTGCATACAAAAATTGTTTTTAGTTAGTTTATTAAAAGTATTATTATTTTTTTTTTTTTGCTTTTTTTTATAAAGCAAAAGCAAAATAAAAAGCAACAATATTTGTTTTGCTGCTTTTTAAAACTTTTAATACATTTTTAAATCTATAAAATAACGTTTTATTATTATTTTTAATAAAAAATTTTTAAGTTTTATTAAAACAACTTATATAGTTTATAAAGTTTTTTAATTAAGCTTAAATAATATTATAACGTTTTTTAAAGCGTACTTTTTTGTTTTTTTTTTGCTTAATAAAACGTTTTTTTTGTTTTTAAACTTTTTTGTTTATATTAACAACTTTGTTTAATATTTTATTTACATTGTTGTTTTTAGCTTAAATAAGCTTTTTAACAAGTTAAACGTTAAATTTTGCTTTAGTATATTTTTTAAAAAATATGTTTTATAACTTTTTTACAACGTGTTAAACAGTAATATATATTGTAATATTAAAAATATGTTTGTTTTTTTTGTTAAAGTTTGTTAAATATTTTATAAAACTAACAAAGTTTAATTTGTTTAACAAGTTAATAATAATATTATTAATTGCTTTAAGCTAAGCTTTTGCTGTTTTTTTTAAATACTTTATATAATTAACATTTAAAAGGTTAATTTTTTTTTGCTTGCTTTTACTGCTACTTAATTTAAATATTTTTAAAAATTATGTTTTTTTAGTAAAAAAATGCTTAATATATAAATTTTAATTTTTAAAGCTTTTTTTTATACTTGTTTTTAGTTTAAGTTTTTTAATACTATAGTAATAAAAGCTAATTGTTTAATATGTTTTTATTTAAATTTTAAAAATATATAATATATTTTAAACAATAAAAATTTAGAAATAAAGTTTAATAAAAGCTATAAAGTTAATTTGTTAACTATATTTTTTGTTTATTGCTTAAAATAATTTTTATAGTTAGCTATGCCTTTTTTTTTTTTTTTAAATCTTTTTTAAACAAGCGCCTGTGTTTAATATGTAATAAAAGCTGCTTTTTTTGTTAAGTTAACTTTTTTTGTTTTATAAATATTTTTTAATGTTTAGCTTATTATAACAAATCAACTTTTAAAAATATAACAATTTTTTGTTAAGTTTAATGCTTAAATAAAATAATTAATAATATTAAAAATTATTTTGTTAATAAAACGTTTATTAGTTTTTATATTATAAACTGTTTATTTAACGTTATAAAATAGCAGCTTAATTTAATTATTTAGTTAAAAACGTATTTAAAAGTTTTTATTGCTAATAATAATTATAAGCTATTTAGTATTATATAGTGTATTATTTTTTTAAATTGCGTTTTAAATAATAATAGCTATAAAGTTTTTTTTTTTTAAAAATTGTTAATATGCTTTTGCTACGTTTATATTTTTTTTTTACTAATACGTTTAAATAAGCTGCTTGTTTGTAAAAAGTTATTTAAATTTATGCTTTTTTTTGTTTCTTTATGCCAGCTTTATAGTTTAAAAAAACTAAATTTAAAAAAAAAAAAGCTTTTAGTTATTATAGCTTAAATTATAAAAAGCAATATAAGCTAATGTTTTTAATATAGTACTTTTTTGTTATAAATATTTATATATTAAATAGTTTATTAAAAAGCGTTAAAACATAAAAGTATAATTTTAAAAAACAGTTGTATTGGTAAAAAATGCTGTTTAATATTTGTTTAATAATTTTAAACTTTTTTTTATGCTTTTTATAAAGCTTTTTTATTGCTATTTTATTGTTAATATAATATATTTTTGTATTGTTTTTTTTAGCTAGTTTAGCTATTTTAGCAATAATAGCTAAATTAATTAGGCTTTAAGCTATAAGTATGCAACATAATGCTAAAATATTAATAAATATTTTTATAAATATTTAAAAGTTTTTTATTAAAAAGCAGTATAAATAAATAAAGCGTACAGTTTTATATTTTTTTGTTTATATTATTAACTTTAACTTGTATATAAAAGCTTAAGCAGTATGCATAAGCTAAAAAAACTTAGATATTTGTTTTTATATTTGCTAATTAAACTATGTTTTAATTATTATATTTGTTAACTTTTTTTGTTTGTTAACAAAGTTATAAAAAACGTTATTATAATTGTAAACAATAAAAAAATATAATACAGTTTAATAAAGTTTAATTTATTGCATTTAAAATTTATTTTGTTATAAAAAAACTTTTTTTTATTTTTATTTTTATTTTTTAATTAAGTATGCTTAAAGCATTAAAGTTTTTTTTTGTTTTATTTTAGTTCTATTAAAATAAATAGTTAATAATGCTAAAAGCTTAACAAGTTAGTTAAAAAGTTAATTAAATAAAATAAAAGCAATTATTTTGCTAATAATTTTTTATTTAGCAAATTATATAATGTTTAACCAAATTGTATATATAGTTTTTTTTTGTATAAAAAGCGCTGCAGTTATAGCAAAAATCTTTTATTAAATTATATTTTTTATAATAAGTTATATTATGTTTAACTAAATTGTAAGCGCAACATAAATAATTGTTATATAATAAGTTAATATATATAAAATAAGCAAGCTTTTGTTTTTGTTTTACAATGCTTATTATTACGCTTTAATTATTTAGCAACAAAAGTTTTAAAATGTTTTATACTATATTAAAATATAGTTTTAGTTATAAATTTTTAAACTTTTTAATATATGCTGCTAACGCATTTTAATAATATTTTTAAGCTTTATATTTATGTTTAGCTATAAAAAAAATGTTTTATACGTTTTAAATTATTATAATAAAACAAATATATAGCAAAGGCATTGTAAAAACATTTTTAGTTAATATGTTAAAAAGCAAATTTTTTAAATTAGTTATATAGCTGTTACTATTAATAAAAACTTAAAAAATTTTTTTTTTTTTGCTTAACTATATATTTTATTAAATGTGCAATATTTAATAAAATAAGGTTTTAGCTAACTTAAGCTTTTTAAATATAGCATATAATATTATTAAGCGTTTTTTTTTTATAATAACAAACTAATATTTTAAAGCTACATTTTATAGCGCAACGTTAACATAAAAAAATAAAATATTAATAATTATAATAATTTAATTTAATAATAAGTTATTTAATTTTGTTAAAAATAAAATAAAGCTAGTAAAGCTTTTTAATAGCGTGCTTAATTTTACTAAAATAGCATTTTATAATGCTATAGCTTTTTATTAAGCTTGTTTTTTTTTTTAAGCTTAACAATGCTTACAAGTTTGTTTTTTTTGCTTAATTGTTTATTTAAATAATAATACGTTTTATTTTTTTATTATTATAACAAATTATAAAAGTTATAGCAGTAATAAATGTTTAAAGTATAAATAAAAAAATAAAATATAGTAATAAAAAAAATATATATATATAAGCTGCTACAGTATTAATAAATGCGTTAATAATAATAAAACGTTATAAAAACAATGTTAAATATAATAAGCATAAAATTAAAAAATGTGTTAAAAATGTTAAAATATTATAAAAGCAACGTTAAAATATAAAAAATGATTGCAAAGTTATAAAACGTGTTAAAAAAATAAAGCGTTATAAAGCAATATAAACTTGTTTAAATAAAAAACAATTTGTAATTTAAGCAAGTAATAATTATAATTATATTAAAATGCTAAAATAGTTAATAAAAATAATAAAAATATAAATATAAATATATAAAAAAGTAAAAAAAAGAAATGTTTATATAAAAAAATTTGCTTTTTTTTTAAAATACCTTTATAAAAAACTATATATAAAATAGTTGTAAGCAATTATTTATATACTTTAATATTTGCTTTAAACTAAAAGTATAAAGTATTTTTATTATAAAAATGTTTAAAGTTGTAATAACGTAGTTTATATTGCTACAGTTATAAAAATGTATACTTAATATTTTAAGCAAACGCGTAGTTAGCGCGTATTATTATAAATTCCAAAAGCTGGAAAATAGTTGCTAAAAAAGTTTTTTAAGCTGTTTTTTTATTACTTAGCTTTATGTTTAAAATAATATTAATAATAGCTAATAATATATATATGTTTAAAAAACGCTAAATATAAAAAAAAAATTATTAAAAGTAAATTAAAAAGTAAAATAATATGTAGTTATAAGAATTTATATAAAGTTATAAAATTAAAAAAGTTAAAATGTAATTATAATTAAATAAAAAAAAAAAAAATAATAAGTTATTAAAAAACTAATTTAAAGTATTAAATGTTTTTTTTATTAAATAAAAAACTTTATATTTAAATTAGTAATATTAAACAGCTAGCTAAGCTATATACGTTTAAAAAAACGTTAAAATAAGTATAAATATGTAAAAATAAAGATAATATATAATTAAAAAAATAAACTAAGGTATTAAAATGTTTTTTTTATTAAACATAAAGTTTTATGTTTAAATTAACAGTATTAAACAGCTATTTAAGCTATATTTGTTTAAAGAAATGTTAGTTTAAAAGCGTATTATAATTAAATAAAAAAATAAAAAAAAAGAGTTTGGTTGCAAAAAAAGTAAAAAAAAAGAGTTTAGTTAAAAAGAAAGTAAAAAAAGAAGCTAAAGTATTAGTAAAAATAAAAAGCAAATAAAAAGTAGGGCAGCTTGGTTAAGTATTTATGTACTATATTATAAAAAGTAATGTTGTTTATATTATTATATTAGAAAAAAACAAAATAAAGAGCTATTAAGTATTTTATCCATTTTTATAACTTATTGTTGTTTTTATTTGTTTTTATAATTGCTAACATATAGGTTATTTTTTGTTAACTTTTTTATGCTTGTTATTATTGTTATATGTTTTTTTTTTTTATAAACTACTTTATAAATATTAGATTATTAAGGTTAAATAACTGTTATTAGTTTATATTTAACTAATTAAAATAAAAAGTTATTAATATAATAAAGGGTTTAATAGTTTAATTAATATAATTTTTTAATAAATTAAAATAGTAACAAAAAATTTATATTAAGTTTTTATTAAAACAAGCTTAAATGTTATTAATATTATTTTAAAGTTTGTTAATATATTTAAAAACAGTAATAACTTAGTTGTTAACGCCGTTAATATAGTTATAAGCTGTAATAATATAAATGTAAGCCTTATTAGCACAGTTGTAAGCAAAACGTGCATAATTATAAGCTACGTTTATACGTTTAAACATAACTTTAAAGTTGTTTTAAAAAAGAGTAAAATTTGTACAAAGTTGAACTATTTTGCAATTTATATTAAAAATATAATTGTTAGCATGGTAAATCTTTTTTTAAAAGGTATTTATTATGCGTTTAAAATAATTAATTTTGCTAAATTTAGCATTTTAGTTTTAATTTATATAAACTGTTTTTATAATTAGAAATTTATTGTTTTATACTAATTTTTTAAATTAAGCAAAAATATAATGCATTTTATTAAAAACTGCAGCTTAATTTATATGTTATAATTTAGGTATACTACTAATTAAACTACTAATTAAAATGTGTTTTTTTTAATTTTGTTTACTTATATTACTATAATTTATCTAAATATATTTTGCACACTATTTTTTGCTTTTATAAGCTTTAATCTTATATAAAACCTATTATATAAAATATATATTATATTATACTTAACTTTAAAAAACTTTTTAAATATAACAATTTTAAAGCTTTTATTTAAAAGTTATTTATAATATACAACTATTATAGCTTTAAAACAATTAGCTTGCTTTATTTTTTTTATAAAACTTTTATATACAAGTTATTTATAAAATAATAATAAAACATTTTTAAGTAATAACAAAAACTAAAAGCTTTTAAATTTTTTTAATATTAACATAATAAAACTAAAAAAAGTTTTTACTTAATTATTTTAACAGCAAAATACTTAATTAACTGCTAAGCTTAACAAACTAAAAAAAACAATTAAAGCAAAAAAAGCAGTTTATATTAAATTTGTATAAACTGCGTTTTAAAAAAGTATATAAAACAATTACAAAAAAAAAAAAAAAAAAGTCTTAAAAATTAAAAAATTAAAAAATTTAAAAAACTTTAACAATTTAAACACTTTTTATTAAACTTTTTATTATACTACTTTTTTTAATTAATAACTTAATTTTAGCTATTATACTAAAAATAACCTTTTTAATTTAAAGCTATTTATATTATTATTTTTATTATTATTTTTATTTTTTTAGCTAAAAAAAGCATTTTTAAAATTAAGCTAAACGTAAATTTTATTTACAACGTTATTAAAACAAGTATAATAATAAATTTAATAACAATGCAAACTTAAACAAACTATTTAAGTTTAAATACTTTTTATTTAAAATAAATTTTATTTATAACAAATAAGTTAAATAGATTTAAAAGCTAAATTTTATGTTTATTAGCTTAATATGCAAATTTTAATGTTATTTTAAACGTATTTTATATATATATAGCAAAATAAATTAAGCTTGCAAAAACTAATACTATAGCTTTATTTAAAGCTTAAACAACAAAAACTAGTATTAATACAAATATAATTAAAATGTATTTTTTGTATAAACTAAAACTTTTATTTATTAATTAGCTTTTTTAAAAGCTAATATTAGCAACAAGTTAAAAACGGCTAAGCAGCTATTTAATTAAAACTTTAAAATTTTTAACTATTATTTTATTTAAATTAAGAACTAAAAAAACAAGCAAACTAATTTTAAAAAAGCTATACTATATTATTAAAAGCTTTTTATTATGCTTTAAAATAAAATATTTAATTATTTTAATTTATTATTTATTAAAAAAATTAATATAATAAATATAGCTATATAACGTTAAAAAATAATAAAATTAATTAAAAAAAATTAAAACTAAAAAAATTTTAAGCAGTTTAAATTTTAAACTAACTTTAAACTAAATAAAAGCTTTTAACAATATTGATACTTAAATAAAAAAAATTATTATTGTTAAAACTAAAAATATGCTAATATAATTAAAAAGTGTAATAGCTACTATATTAATAATAATTAAAAAAGTTTTAACTAATATAGCATTAATAACAAGTATAAACGTTATATTGTAAAAAGATTTTTATTAAATAGCAACAGCTTTTATTTTTTAATAAAACGTGCTTATAATAATAACAACTTGTATAAAAATTATAAGTTAGCTATAAAAAGTATTAAATATTTTAATTATAATTAAATAAAGCATATAAGTTATAACTGCTTACAATTTTAAAAAGCTAAAAAGCAAAAAATTTAAAAGATTTAAACTATTTATAATTTAAATAAATATTGTTTTAAAAACAATAATAATGCTAATTATATTTAATTTAAATTTTTATTAAAAAGCTATACAAATAATAGCTAAAAAAAAAACAAATAAGCTTAATTTTTAAAAATGTTAAATTTAAGTTTAATTAATAGCTTTATATTTTAATTTTGTAATATTTTTATACTTTTTGCAATATTTATACTATATTTTTTAAAAAACATTTTATTTAAACTTATATTAATTTAGATTTATATATTAAATATAATTATGTTAACTATACTTTTGCTTTTTATTATAAATTAATTAACAGCTATAAAATTATTTAAAAATTTTGCTGCGCTTATATTGTTATTAATAAAAACAACAAATTTAAAAGCAGTTTTGTTTTGCTATTTTAATTAATTTTAAAAAATTAAAATATTATATTAAACTTAAGTTTTAATTAATAATATTTTAAACTATAATTAAAACATTTTAAACTAATAATAGCTTTTTAATTTATAAAAGCTTATTATAATTAAAAGTTTTATTAAATAATTATTTAACTGTTTAAATTTATATAGCTTAAAAAAGTAAAGTTATTTTTAATTTAGTTAAAATTTAAAAAAGTTTTAGCTAAATTTTATAACTTAGCTAATTTTTTTAATAATAATAAAGCTAGCTTACTTTTTTATTTTAAGCATAATAATTTTGTAATAAACTTATAAAACAATGCTATAGTTTTTTATTATTTTATATATTTTTTAGCACAAAATAAGCTAATAGCTTTATAAATTTAGTTTAATAAAATATTAAAAAGTAAAAAAATATATAAATTTAAAAGCTTTGCAAACGCTTTAATTTTTTTTATACTTAAGAAAATAAAGGCTTAACGTTATTTATAAGTTAATAACGTACTACAAGTTAATAACGCACTTTTTACTAACTTTTTATCTTTTTATTTTATTTATATATTATTTTATAATAATATAATAATTTAAAAATCTAAAAAAGCTAATTTATAATTAACAATTTAAGCTAAAAAATGTAATTTTAAACTTTTTTTTATAAGCTTGCTTATATTTATAACGTTTTTAACTGTATATTAAAACAAAAAATTGATAGCAATACGTTTTATTATGTTATAAATATTATAAAGCAAAATTTAATAATGTTTAAAAAAAAAATTATTGTTAAACGTATTTTTAAGCTAAATATGCCAACGTTTTTGCTTTAGCTTTATTATATTTAAAAAATAGCTAATATTTTTTAATATAAATATAACGCATTAAAAATTAGCGTTAATTAAGCTTTAAACTTTATATAATAACAATTTAACTTTTAAACGCGTTATAATTGCTAAATTAATTATTAATAAGCTTTTAATAAAGATTTTATAAGTTATTACAAATAGTTTAGCTTTATAAAACGTATAATTAATAAATATAATATATAAATTAAAAATATTTACAATTTTAATAAAATAAAGTTTTTAATAAGCAAAATAATTACTAAAATAATTGTTATAAGCTTTAAAAAATGTAAACGCTTTTAACAAGCTAAATTTAAAAATAAAAAATAAGTTATTACAAACTAAGCTATTAATTTTTAAAGTTAAACAGTATTATTATATATTATTTTTTTAAGCAAAGTTTATTTTGTGTTTTAATATTGCAATATTATTTTATTATTAAACTAAGTTATAAACTTTTTAAATAATAACTAAACTAATAATAATATAAGCGTTAGCTAAACAAAATATTTTAATAATTATATTTAAAGCTAATTTAAAAATAATTATTGCTTTTTAATTTTAAATAATTATAAAAGCTATTATTTAATATAATTTAAAAAATATTGTTAGTTTAATATTATTATTACGCTTTATATGCTTGCTTATTTATTATATAAACTTTAGCTTTTTAATTTAATTTTTTTTAATGTTTTAAAACAGCGTTATAATAAACATATTAAAAGTTTAATATAGCGTTATTAAACTTATATTAAAAAGCAAAATTTTTTTGCAAGCTTTGCGTATATATTTATATATGCATTTATTAAACAAAATATTTAATTAAATTTTAAAACAATTAAAATTATGTTTTTAAATGCAAATAAAGTTATATTTGCGTTAAATATTTAAAAAATAAATAAAATATTTTTTTTAAACTTTAAACTACTACTTTAATTTTAAATTTTAAAAACGTTTATTATTATATTAAAAATTAAATAGTAATTAACTTTTATTAAAATTAAAGTTAAAAATTATTTTTTAAGCTTAATAACTAAAATTTTAAATTTTATTAATTTAATTATAAAAGCTACGTAGAAATTAATATATAAAAATGTTTTTTTGTAGCAAAAAAACAAAAAGCTTTATAAAACTAATTATATTTTAAACAAGCGTTACAAAACTAAAAATAAACAATTATAAAATAAAAAACTTTTTATTATAATTAACGCTTAAGTTTTATAGAAATTTAAAAATAATAAAATAGTTAAATTAAATAATAAAGCTAAAAATAATTATTTAGCAAAAAAGATATAAACAAATTAATAACGTTATAATATTTATAATAAGCTTAAACATAATGCGCAAACTTATTAAATAAAAATAAAAATATTTAATAAAAAAGATTATAATTAATTTAATTAATTTATATATGTTATAGTTAAGTTATTTAAATTGGCATATAAAAAGTGTTAAAAAGTGCGTTATTAATTTGTAAGTAACGTTATGCTTATATATTAATTATAAAAAACTTAATAAAGTTATAATAAAAAATTGCTTTACTTTTTTTTTTATTTTAAAAATGTTAAATAAGCTGTTTTATATTAAAATTTTTATTAAAATCGACTTTAAAAATGTTTATTATTATATATAAGTTAAAAAAAAAATAAATAAAAAACAGCTTTTTATATTAAATATAATTACTATAAATTTTTTGTTATATTTATAAGTTTATATAATGTTTTTACTACTTTTTAAAATTATATATAAAAAGTATTTAATAATATTTTAAATATTTTTTGTTTTATATATATAAATAATATATTTATATTTTTAATAAACAAAAAGTTTTATATAAAATATATATAAAATGTTGAAATAACTGGTGTTGGTTGCAACCGTACGTGTAAGCACGTACGAAGTTATTGTTATGTACGAGGTTATTAGCACGTGCGCACCTAATTCCCCTTATCGTATTAGCTTGTACGCTAGCAGGAGTTTTTACCTGAGGTGAAAACTTTGCTTTGTACGAAGCCTCCTTTTTATATAGAGAGATATAGATGAATATAATACAATAGATTGTATTTTATTTTACGCGTGTGTTTACCGTACGATATTGTATAAAGCCTATTCAACATAAAACGTTATTTAAAGATTATAAAAAGCAGAATTATATATTAAACTTTTTAAATGCTAGTTTTATTAAAAAAAACTTAACTTTTTAAAATATATTATATTTAATAAAAAAGTTAAAATAAATTTTAGTTATATTAATACTATTTAAAACTAGCTATTTTTTTGTTTTTGTTATAAGTTATAAAAATTTTTAAAGTTTTATAATTTTTATTGCTGCTTTATTAAAAAGTATTTTTAAATTATAGTTTTATTAATTAAGTATTTAAAATAAAACGCAACTAAAACAAAAAAAAGTTAAATTTTATTAAATAGTTTAATATATATAGCTTTTAATAAATTAAAAAACTTATTTAAAAAAGTTATTTTTTTTATATATTTTAATTTTAAAAAGCAAATATTAATAAAAACTAATTTTTTTAAAATAATGTTAGCAAAAACATTATTATAAAAAAATAATTAAAAACAGTAACAATTTGTTTTGTTTTATTTTTATATGTTTAATAATATAAAAACAAAATATAATGTTTTTAATTAAAAAATATTTGCTATTATAAAATGTTTTAAACATTAGCAGCACTATTTATAAAAAAGCAAATTATTTGTTAAAGTTTTAACTAATTATATTAATTTGTAAGCTTTTATAAAAACGCTTAAATTAAATAATAAACAAGCTTAATAATATATATATTTAGCTTTTTTTAATTTTATTATTAAATATAAAAAAAGTAAATAAAATAAAGCTAATATACTTTTGTGCTGCTTTAATTATATAGTTTATAAAGCTTAAAATGCTAATTTATTTTTTTTGTTAAAACAAAAAATTAAAATAGCTAATGCTAAAATAAAAAACTATATTTTTAAAACTTTTGCAAAAAAAATTTTTGTTATTAAATTGGCTATAAAACGTACTATTTTTATATAAACAGTTATACGTTATTATATGCATATAGCTACAAGTAATAAAAACTTTTAAAACCTGGAAATTTAACAAAGTTTATAAAATTTAATTTTTTAAATTTAAAATTTTTTTTTTAAATATTATTAGTTATATAAACAACTTTTAAATAAACAGTTTATAAAGTTTTAATAGTTTATTAAAAAATTTTTATTGCAATATAAAAGCAAAGCTTACATTTTTTTTAAAAAATTAGTTTATTTTTAGCTTATTAAACTATATTATAATAATTTTATAGTTAAACATTTTAATTAAAATTATATATTAAAACTATTATAGCAAAAGTTTTATTAACAAATTATAAAAACAAATGTTTATAACTATATAACTAAATATGTTATTTGTTTTAAATTTAAAACAAAATATTATTAAAAATATAATGCTTTAAATGCTTTTTTAATATTTATTAACTTTATAAAAAAACTATTTATAAACTTTATTATTAAGTTATTTAAAATATTTTATTATAAAATTATTATTAATATAATATTTATAATAATTAACTAATTTATTAAACTTATATACTTATTTTTTATTAATATTATTATTATTGCTATTTAGCTAACAGTTTTATTTTATAAAAAAATAAAATGTTGTTTTAAAGCTTTTATAAATATAATTTTTAACAAAAATTTTGTTTTTATTAGTTAGTTTTAATTAAATTTATACTATTATTTTAAAATTAAAAAAAAACTTTTAATTATATTTTATTTTTAAACTAATAGTTAAACTAAAAAAATAAACCAAATTATAAAAAGCTATTTTTAATGCTTTATTAATAATAAACAAATTAATTAGCTTTAGCTATTATTATAAGCTTTTTTTGTAATAAATATAATTATTAACAGCATTATTAAAAAGTTGTTTTTTAAAACATTATATAAATATATTTTAAAATTTAAACTTTTTATTAAAAATAATTTTATTTTAAAAAAAATATTATTAATATAAAACTAGCTATATAAATTAAAAACTATTTATAACAAATTAATAAATTAATAACATAATATAATTAAAAAATATATAAAAAACTATAACGTTAAATATATTTTTAAAAATTTTTATATTAAAAAATTAGTAGTTTTATTAATTTAAAACTTTAAATTTTAAAATTGCAAGTTAGTTTTTAAGTTTATTAAACTTTTTAAAATTTTAAAAACAGTTAAATTATAAACGTATTATTTAACATTTTTATAACAATATAATTAAATTTATAACATATTTTTTATATAGTTATTAAAACTTTAAATAGCTAAAACTTTAAATATTTTATTTATGCCCGCATTAAAAAATGTTAAAAACAAATAAAAAGTAAAAAATATAATAAAAAAAATAATATATTAAAATAAATTATATTATAAAATTAAATAAAAAAGCTAGCTAAATAAATATAATTAATAAATATTAGCTATTAATATTACTGCTTTTACATTTATTAAAAAATTTAAAAAACAATAAAGTTATAAAAGAAAATAATAAAAATTAAAGCTATTTAAGCTAGCGTTTTTAGCACAAAAAAACTTTAAAGCTAAATTAATTAATTTTTAATAAAGTTTTAAAATATTAGTTTTAAAAAATGCTAGCAAAACTTAAAATTTTAGCATAATAAAAATTAAACTTATTATTTTAAACTTTAAAAATATTTACGCTTTATTAATAAGCTATATATTAACTAAACTTAATTTTACTTAATATTAAACTTAAATATATTATTATATTTTAATTTATTGTTACAAATATTTTAAAACGTGTTATTAATATTAGTTTTAATAAAATTTTTAACTTTTTTAATAAATTGTTTTATTGCTAAATATTAAGCAATATAATTAATATTTAAAAGCTAAAAACGCAATATAATTGCTTAATAATATTAAGTATATTATTTTATAATTTAAGTAAATTAGCTTTAAATATAAAATAAAAACTATAATAACTATTAATAGCGTTAACAGCAAAAAAAAAAATAAACAAACATATTAAACAACGTTATTTAGCTATATATGTTTTATAAGCTAAAAAATATTTTTAATTATATTTAAGTTAATAAAAAAAAAAAAATAAAATAAAAAAAAATATAACTACTTTGCTATTTTTAATTTTGCTAATTATATTATATGCAGTTTAATAAACTATAAAAAAATAATAAAAACTTTAAAAAAGCTAAAATTAAGCAGCTGCAATTTTTTTATAATAAGTTTTTAAACTTGCTTAAAAAATATTAACATTTATATTAGTTTTAATTAGCAAAGCAAAGTTATTATTGTTAGTATAACAAGCTTAAAACATATATTTATTTTATTTAAAAAGCTTAAATATTTAAACAGCTTTAAATTGTATTATAAAAAAAATTTAAATTATAAACAGTAATTTGTATAAAAAAATAATATAAAATAACTTATAATTTAACAAGTTTTATAACTTTTATTGCAGCTAGTATAAAAAAACAAAGTTGTTTTTTTATATATATATAAAACTTTTAAAAACAAGCTAGCTTAAAGCTAAAACGTATATGCTGCAGCGTTTTAATATTAATAATATATAAAAAAATTAATTATATAAAAAAGCTTTTTATAACAGTTAAACTTATGTTAGCGCATTTAACAAGTTTAATAACGTTAACAATAAAAAAGCATAATAAAAAAATAATAAATAATTAAAACAATAATTTAAATAAAAAAATTAAATAAATAAAGCTTAAAAATAATTAAAATAAAAAAGTAATTGGCGGCAACTATAGCTAAAACTAACAAAAAATGCTAGCAGCAGCTAAAAAAAAAAAAAAACATAATAAGCTATATATTTTGTTTTTAAATCAGCTTGCTAAATAATTTGCGTTTAAAACAACGCGTTATTGCAAACTTAAGTATTTAAAAATTACTTAAAATGCGCAAAATTTTTTTATTAGCTAAAAATTTCTATTGTTTATACTAGTTTTTTTATTGTTTATACCTATTTTTTACTAATTTTAATTAATTTATAGCTTTTAATTTTATATTATACTTTATTATAATTTTATTTTTAATTATATTAGTACTATTTATAATAACATTTAATTTTATACTTAGGTTAAAACAACTTATTACAAAAAAAAAAAATAATTGTTATAATTTAAATGCATTATTAACTAAACTATTAATTAAAATATTTTTTTTTTTAATTTTGTTTACCTATATTATTATAATTTATTTAAGTATGTTCTGCATACTATTTTTTGCTTTTATAAGCTTTAGTTTTATATAAAACCTACTATATAAAATATATATTATATTGTACTTAACTTTAAAAGATTTTTTAAACATAACATTATGCTTAAAAAAATTAGTTTGTTATAAATAATTTTTAAGTAAGTTTTATAGTTATTAGTTTTTAAATTAATAATACGTTTAATTTTTTATTAAAAATAAAATATAATATAAATATTTATTAAGTGCTAATCTAATATTAATATTATTATAGCTATAATATTAAGCTAAATAAATGCCTTGTAATGTATTATGCTATTTGCAACCAGCTATAATAATAAGTATTTATATAGTTTTTAAAGCATTATATTTTTAAAAAAAATAATAAAGTAAAACAATAGTAAAAACATAGCTTTAAAATTTAATTAAATAATAAGCAAAACTAAAAAAAAATAGGTTATTTTTTTTAGTTTGTTATAACTAAATAGCTGTTATTAAAGTTTTTTATATATTAGTTTATAAAAGCAAATATAATTAATAATAAACAGCTTGTAAACTGTTTTTTTAAGTTGTTGTTTAAGCTATTAGTTTTATTAAATAAAAACAAATAATAAATTGCTATAGTTAAAACAAAGGCTTTTAAAATATTAAAAACAGTAATGTTACTCACAAGTTAATAACGCACTACAAGTTAGTAATACACTTTTTAGCACTTTTTATGCGCCAACTTAAATAACTTAACTATAATATATGCAAATTAATTAAATTAATTATAATCTTTTTTATTAAATGTTTTTACTTTTATTTAATAAGTTTATACATTATGTTTAAGCTTATTATAAATATTATAGTATTATTAACTTATTTATATTTTTTTTGTTAAACAATTATTTTTAGCTTTATTATTTGATTTAATTATTTTATTGTTTTTAAATTTTTATAAAATTTAGGCGTTAATTATAATAAAAAGTTTTTTATTTTGCAGTTGTTTATTTTTAGTTTTATAACGCTTGCTTAAAATATAATTAGTTTTATAAAACTTTTTGTTTTTTTGTTACAAAAAGGCATTTTTATATATTAACTTTTATATAACTTTTGCAATTAAATTAATAAAATTTAAAATTTTAATTAGTAAGCTTAAAAAATAATTTTTAATTTTAATTTTAATAAAAGTTAATTATTATTTAGTTTTTAATATAATAATAAACATTTTTAAATTTTAAAATTAAAATAATAATTTAAAGTTTAAAAAAAATGTTTTATTTGTTTTTTAAATATTTAACGCAAATATAACTTTATTTATATTTAAAAGCATAATTTTAACTGTTTTAAAATTTAATTAAATGTTTTATTTAATAAATGCATATATAAATATATATGCAAAGCTTGCAAAAAAGTTTTGCTTTTTAATATAGGTTTAATAATGTTATATTAAACTTTTAATATGTTTATTATAACGCTATTTTAAAATACTAAAAAAAATTAAATTAAAAAGCTAAAGCTTATATAATAAATAAGCAAGCATATAAAGCATAATAATATTGTTAAACTAGCAATATTTTTTAAATTGCATTAAATAATAGCTTTTATAACTATTTAAAATTAAAAAGCAATAATTATTTTTAAATTAGCTTTAAATATAATTATTAAAATATTTTGTTTAGTTAACGCTTATGTTATTATTAGTTTAGTTATTATTTAAAAAGTTTATAACTTAGTTTAATAATAAAATAATATTGTAATATTAAAATATAAAATAAATTTTGCTTAAAAAAATAATATATAGTAATACTGTTTAACTTTAAAAATTAATAGCTTAGTTTATAATAATTTATTTTTTATTTTTAAACTTAGCTTATTAAAAGCGTTTACGTTTTTTAAAGCTTATAATAACTATTTTAATAATTATTTTGTTTATTAAAAACTTTATTTTATTAAAATTATAAATATTTTTAATTTATATATTATATTTGTTAATTATATGTTTTATAAAGCTAAACTATTTATAATAATTTATAAAATTTTTATTAAAAGTTTGTTAATAATTAATTTAGCAGTTATAACGCGTTTAAAAGTTAAATTGTTATTATATAAAATTTAAAGCTTAATTAACGCTAATTTTTAATATGTTGCGTTTATATTAAAAAATATTAGCTATTTTTTAAATATAACAAAACTAAAGCAAAAACGTTTGCACATTTAGCTTAAAAATACGTTTAGCAATA
Source organism: Xylaria digitata (assembly GCA_022495195.1). NCBI lineage: Eukaryota > Fungi > Ascomycota > Sordariomycetes > Xylariales > Xylariaceae > Xylaria > Xylaria digitata. The sequence continues at coordinate 106,862 of MU377056.1, forward strand.
ATTTTTTTTTTAAATATTATTAAATTTTGTTTTATAATATTTATAACATAATAAAATATGTTGTTATTAATTTTTTGCTTTAATATATAGTTAAAAACGTTGTAAATATAAGCAAGCTTGTAAAAAAAAAGTTTAAAATTACGTTTTTTAGCTTAAATCGCTAGCTGCAAATTAGCTTTTTTAGATTTTTAAACTATTATGTTGTTATAAAATAATATATAAATAAAGTAGAAAAATAAAAGGTTGGTAAAAAGTGTATTATTAACTTGTAGTGCGTTATTAATTTGTAAGTAATGTTATAAGGTTTTATATAAGCGTAAAATAAAAACGTTTTTATTAGTAAATTATATACTAAGCAAAAAATTTGTAATAGTTTAATAAACCTTGCGCTAAAAAGCAGCAAATTTAATAGCTTTAGCATAAGCGCATATAAAGTTATACTACAATAATTTGTATAAAAACTTTTTTATGCTAACTAAAAAAAATATAATATATATAAAATTAAGCAAACTAAGCTATTTAAGCTATTATTTAAATAATTAAATTAAACTAAGTTTTTAAAAAGTTAAACTGTTTTTTATTAAAAAAATTATAAACTTATAGCAATATTGTATTAAGTTATTGCTTTAGCTTAAATAAGAAAAAGATATATTAATTAAAAACTTTGTTTTAGCTTATATAAACAAATTTGCTAAGCTTTTATTAAAACTATGCAATATAATAAAAACTAAAACAAAAAAATATATTATTAAAACTATTAAAAATTATATAAAAATTAAAAAATTAAAAAATAATAAACTGCAAATTTATTATAAAATTAAATAAATAAGTTATAAAAATAAAACATAAAAACTAGCAACAATATTACAAAAAGATATTTTTAAATTGTTTAAAGCATATTATACTTGTATAAAAACAGTAAAATGTTATTTTGCAGTTTTTGTACCAACTTTTAACTTTATTTTACCCGAAATAAGTTTTTAACACCGTTTTTTTCTACATAAAAATTAAGGTTTAATAAGCCAGGTCTTTAAACTAACTTTAATAATACAACACTTTATATTTTTTTTAGTTTTAACTACTTATTTATTGCCACAACCGTTTATTAATTTGCTTTTTTTTTTTTTTAATTTATTTTTTTATAATTTTTAATAATGTTTTTTTAAACATAAAGCGGCTTAGCCAACTACGTAATACTATTAATTTAAACGCAAGGTTTATATTTAATAAAAAAAATCTTTAAACAAACTTTTTTTTTTTTTTTAATTTATATTTTTTTAACACCCTATATGTTTTTCTTTACCCTTTTTTACTTTTACATATAGCCCTATTTATTATATTGCTTCTTTTTTTATTTAAATATCCTAACCATGTTTGCTGTTTTAATAATCATAAGTATTAAAATACTACGGCGCCAACTTACGTTTTTATTTTTTTATTTTTTTTATTGCTAATAACAACTACTTAAAAACTTTAAAGCGTACACTTTTATATAAACCTAATATTATTTATAATATACATCTTTTTTACTTTCTTTTATTTAACAACTAGTTTTTTTATTTTTATTAAAACATTTATACTTTTACTATTTTTTTTTTAATTATTTTTATTGCCTAGTTATTTATTATAAACCATTTTACTATTATTATAACCTTATTACTTTTATATAATAAATAACATGTTTTATAATATAGTTTTTTTTAGTTTTAATAATATTAGCAAAACCTTTTTTTTTTTTGTTTATTTATTTAGCACCTTTTATATAATTTTTAACAACGCTGCAATTATAGCTAACAATGTTGTTATAACTGCTAACAATAATAACATAGCTGTCACGTTTAAGAAGTCTTTTGAGGTTAGGTACAATATAATGTATATTCTGTATAATAGGTCTTATATAAAACTAAAGCTTGTAAAAGCAAAAAATAGTATGCAGAGCACACTTGGATAAATTATAGTAATATAAGCAAACAAAATTAAAAAAAGCATACTTTAATTAATAGTTTAGTTAATAGTACACTTAAATTATAATAATTATTTTTTTTTTTTATAATAAGTTGTTTTAACTTAAGTATAAAGTTAAATGTTATTATAAGTAGTGCTAATATAATTAAAAATAAAATTATAACAAAATGTAATATAAAATTAAAAGCTAAAAATTAATTAAAATTAGTAAAAAATAAGTATAAACAATAAAAAAAGTAGTATAAACAATAAAAATTTTTAGCTAATAAAAAATTTTTGCGCATTTTAAGTAATTTTTAAATATTTGGGCTTGTAATAACATATTGCTTTAAACGCAAATTATTTAGCAAGCTAATTCGAAAACAAAATATATAGCCTGTTATATTTTCTTTTCTTTCTTTTTTTTTTTTTTTTTTTTTTTAGCTGCTGCTAGCATTTTTTGTTAGTTTTAGCTTTAGTTGTTGCTAATTATGCTTTTATTTCAATTTTTTTTTAAGCTTTATTTATTTATTTCTTTTATTTAAATTATTGCTTTTATTGTTTATTATTTTTTTATTATGCTTTTTTATTGTTAACGTTGTTAAATTTGCTAAGCGCGTTAGCACAAGTTTAGCTGTTACAAAAAGCTTTTTTGCATAATTAGTTTTTTTGTATGTTATTAATATTAAAGCGCTGCAGCGCATACGTTTTAGCTTTAAATTAGCCTGCTTTTAAAAGTTTTATATGCATATAAAAAAACAACTTCGTTTTTTTGTACTAGCTGCAGCAAAAATTATAAAACTTATTAAGCTATAAATTGTTTTATATTATTTTTTTATATAAATCGCTGCTTATAATTTAAATTTTTTTTATAATGCAATTTAAAGCTATTTAAATATTAAAACTTTTTAAATAAAGCAAATATATGTTTTAAGCTTGTTATATTAATAATAACAACTTTGCTTTGCTAATTAAAACTAATATAAATGCTAATGTTTTTTAAGCAGGTTTAAAAGCTTATTGCAAAAAAATCGCAGCCGTTTAATTTTAGCTTTTTTAAAGTTTTTATTATTTTTTTACAGTTTATTAAGCTGCATATAATATAATTAATAAAATTAAAAATAATAAAATAATTATATTTTTTTTTATTTTATTTATTTTATTTTGCTAACTTAAATATAATTAAAAGCATTTTTTAGCTTATAAAACATATGTAGCTAAATAACGCTATTTAATACGTTTATTTATTTTTTTTATTGCTGCTAACACTATTAATAATTATTATAATTTTTATTTTATATTTAAAGCTAACTTGTTTAAATTATAAAGCAGCGCACCTAATATTATTAAATAACTATGTTATATTTTTAGCTTTTAAATACTAGTTATACTGCTTAATATTTAATAATAAAACAATTTTCTAAAAAAGTTAAAAATTTTATTAAAACCAACATTAATAACGCGTTTTAAAATGTTTATAACAATAAATTAAAATATAATAATATATTCAAATTTAATACTAAATAAAGTTAAGTTTAGTTAACGTATAACTTATTAATAAAGTATAAACATTTTTAAAGTTTAAAGTAGTAAGTTCAATTTTTATTACGCTAAAATTTCGAGTTCTACTAGCGTTTTTTAAAACCAATGTTTTAAAAATTTGTTAAAAATCAATTAAATCGGCTTTAAAGTCTTTTTATGCTAAAAACGCTAGCCTTAATAGCCTTAATTTTTATTATTTTTTTTTATAACTTTATTGTTTTTCAAATTTTTTAATAAATATAAAAGCGATAATATTAATAGCTAACACTTATTAATTATATTTATTTAGCTAGCTTTTTTATTTAATTTTATAATACAGTTTACTTTAATATATTATTTTTTTTACTATATTTTTTATTTTTTATTTATTTTTAGCATTTTTTAGTACAAGCATTAATAAAGTGTTTAAAGTTTTAGCTGTTTAAAGTTTTAATAATTATATAAAAAATACGTTATAAATTTAACTATATTGCTATAAAAGCGCTAAATAATACGTTTATAATCTAACTATTTTTAAAATTTTAAAAAGTTTAATAAACTTAAAAGCTAACTTATAATTTTAAAATTTAAGGTTTTAAATTAATAAAGCTATTAATTTTTTAGTATAAAAACTTTTAAAAATATGTTTAGCGTTATAGTTTTTTATATATTTTTTAATTATATTGCGCTATTAATTTATTAATTTGTTGCAAATAGTTTTTAATTTGTATAGCTAGTTTTATATTAATAATACTTTTTTTAAAATAAAATTGTTTTTAACAAAAGGTTTAAATTTTGGAATATATTTATATAATGCTTTAAAAAATGATTTTTTAGTAGTGCTATTAGTAGCTATATTTATTGCAAAAAAAGCTTGCAGCAATAGCTGGAGCTAATTAGTTTGTTTATTATTAACAAAGCATTAAAAATAGCTTTTTATAATTTGGTTTATTTTTTTAATTTAGCTGTTAGTTTAAAAATAAAACGCAGTTAAAAATCTTTTTTTAATTTTAAAGTAGTAGCATAAATTTAACTAAAACTAATTAATAAAAACAAAATTTTTATTAAAAACTATACTTATAAAAGCTTTAAAACAACATTTTATTTTTTTATAAAATAAAACTGCTAACTAAATAGCAATAATAATAATGTTAACAAAAAATAAGTGCATAAATTTAATAAATCAGTTAACTATTATAAATATTATATTAATAATAGTTTTATAATAAAATATTTTAAATAATTTAGTAATAAAGTTTATAAATAGTTTTTTTATAAAGCTAATAAGTATTAAAAAAGTATTTAAAGCACTATATTTTTAGTAATATTTTGCTTTAAATCTAAAATAAATAACGCATTTAGTTATATAATTACAAACATCTGCTTTTATAATTTGCTAATAAAACTTTTGCTATAATAATTTTAATATATAATTTTAACTAAAATATTTAACTATAAAATTATTATAATATAGCTTAATAAGCTAAAAATAAATTAATTTTTTAAAAAAAATGTAGGCTTTGCTTTTATATTATAATAAAAATTTTTTAATAAATTATTAAAGCTTTACAAGCTGTTTATTTAAAAGTTGTTTATATAGCTAATAATATTTAAAATTTTTTTTTTAGATTTAAAAAATTAAGTTTTATAAACTTTATTAGATTTTTAAGTTTTAAAAGTTTTTATTATTTGCAGCTATATGCGCGCAATAATATATAACTGTTTGTACAAAAATAATATGTTTTGCAGCCAATTTGGTAACAAAAATTTTTTTTATAAAAGTTTTAAAAATATAATTTTTTATTTTAGCATTAGCTACTTTAATCTTTTGTTTTAACAAAAAAAGTAAATTAATATTTTAAGCTTTGTAAGCTATATAATTAAAGCAGTACAAAAGCATATTAGCTTTATTTTGTTTGCTTTTTTTATATTTAATAATAAAGTTAAAAAAAGCTAAATATATATATTATTAAGCTTGTTTGTTATTTAATTTGGACGTTTTTATAAAAGCTTGCAAATTAGTATAGTTAGTTAAAACTTTAACAAATAATTTGCTTTTTTATAAATAGTGCTGCTAATGCTTAAAGCATTTTATAATAGCAAGCATTTTTTAATTAAAAATATTATATTTTGTTTTTATATTATTAAACATGTAAAAATAAAACAAAACAAGTTGCTACTGTTTTTAATTATTTTTTTGTAATAATGTTTTTGTTAACGCTACTTTAAAAAAATCAGTTTTTATTAATATTTGTTTTTTAAAGTTAAAATATATAAGAAAAATAGCTTTTTTAAATAAGTTTTTTAGCTTATTAAAAGCTGTATACGCTAAACTATTTAATAAAATTTAACCTTTTTTTGTTTTAGTTGCATTTTGTTTTAAATACTTAATTAATAAAGCTATAATCTAAAAATATTTTTTAATAAAGCAGCAATAAAAGTTGCAAAACTTTAAAAATTTTTATAGCTTATAATAAAAATAAAAAAATAGCTAGTTTTAAATAGTGTTAACATAGCTAGGGTTTATTTTAACTTTTTTGCTAAAAATAACATATTTTAAAAAGTTGAGTTTTTTTTAATAAAACTAATATTTAAAAGGTTTAGCATATAGTTTTGCTTTTTATAATCTTTAAATAATGTTTTATATATGTTTTATATAAAACTTTTTATTTATTAAAAATACAAATATATTATTTATATATATAAAACAAAAAATATTTAAAATATTGTTAAATGCTTTTTATATATAATTTTAAAAAGTAGCAAAAGCATTATATAAATTTATAAACATAACAAAAAATTTGTAATAATTATATTTAATACAAAAAGCTGTTTTTTATTTATTTTTTTTTTTAATTTGTATATAATAATAAACGTTTTTAAAGTTAATTTTAATAAAAATTTTAGCATAAAACAGCTTATTTAACATTTTTAAAATAAAAAAAAAAGTAAAACAATTTTTTATTATAATTTTATTAAGTTTTTTATAGTTAACATATAAACGTAAGCTTTTATTTTTTTTAGGTATAAAAAGAATTAAAGCGTTTGCAAAGCTTTTAAATTTGTATATTTTTTTACTTTTTAACATTTTATTAAGCTAAGTTTATAAAGCTGTTAGCTTATTTTGTACTAAAAAATATATAAAATAATAAGAAACTATAGCATTGTTTTGCAAATCTATTGCAAAATTATTACGCTTAAAATAAAAAAGTAAGCTAGCTTTATTATTATTAAAAAAATTAGCTAGGTTATAAAATTTAGCTAGAACTTTTTTAAGTTTTAACTAAGTTAAAAATAATTTTATTTTTTTAAGCTATATAAGTTTAAGCAGTTAAATAATTATTTAACAAAACTTTTAATTGCAACAAGCTTTTATAAATTAAAAAGCTATTACTAGTTTAAAATGTTTTAATTATAATTTAAAATACTATTAATTAAAGCCTAAGTTTAATATAATATTTTAATTTTTTAAAATAAATTAAAATAGCAAAACAAAACTGTTTTTAAGTTTGTTATTTTTGTTAATAGCAATATAAGCGCAGCAAAATTTTTAAATAATTTTGCAGCTGTTAATTAATTTATAAAAAATTTAATAAGCGTTATAAATAAAAAAAGTGCTATTAACAGCATGTTATAAAAAATAAATATAAAAAAAAGCTTTTTTTAATTTATAATAAAAAGCAAAAGTATAATTAACGCAATTATATTTAGCATATAAATTTAAATTAACATAAGTTTAAATAAAAAGTTTTTTAAAAAATATAGTGTAAACATTGCAAAAAGTATAAAAACGTTGCAAAGTTGGAATATAAAGCTATTAATTAGATTTAGATTTAACATTTTTAAAAACTAAGCTTATTTGTTTTTTTTTTAGCTATTATTTGCATAGCTTTTTAATAAAAACTTAAATTAAATATAGTTAGCATTATTATTGTTTTTAAAACAGTATTTATTTAAATTATAAATAATTTAAATCTTTTAAATTTTTTACTTTTTAGCTTTTTAAAGTTACAAGTAGTTATAACTTATATGCTTTATTTAGTTATAATTAAAACATTTAACACTTTTTATAATTAACTTATAATTTTTATATAAATTGTTATTATTGCAAGCGCGTTTTACTAAAAAATAAAAGCTGTTACTATTTAATAAAGATTTTTTTATAATACAGCGCTTATATTTGTTACTAATGCTGTTTTAATTAAAACTTTTTTAATTATTATTAATATAATAATTATTGCGCTTTTTAGTTATATTAATATGTTTTTAGCTTTAGCAATAATAATTTTTTTTATTTAGGTATTAATATTATTAAAAGTTTTTGTTTAATTCAAAGTTAGTTTAGAATTTAAACTGTTTAAAATTTTTTTAGTTTTAATTTTTTTTAATTAGTTTTATTATTTTTTAATATTATATAGCTACATTTATTATATTAATTTTTTTAATAAATAAAAAGTTAAAATAATTAAATATTTTATTTTAAAGCGTAATAAAAAGCTTTTAGTAATATAGTATAGCTTTTTTAGAGTTAGTTTGCTTGCTTTTTTGGTTTTTAATTTAAATAAAATAATAGTTAAAAGTTTTAAAGTTTTAATTAAATAGCTGCTTAACTATTTTTAACTTGCTGTTAATATTAGCTTTTAAAAAAGCTAATTAGCAAATAAAAGTTTTAGTTTATGCAAAAAATACATTTTAATTATAACTATATTAGTGCTAGTTTTTGCTGTTTAAGCTTTAAATAAAGCTATAATATTAGTTTTTGCAAGCTTAGTTTATTTTATTATATGCATACAAAATGCGTTTAAAATAACGTTAAAATTTGCATATTAAGCTAATAAACATAAAGTTTAGCTTTTAAATTTATTTAACTTATTTGTTATAAATAAAATTTATTTTAAATAAAAAGTATTTAAATTTAAATAATTTGCTTAAATCTATATTACTATTAAATTTATTATTATGCTTATTTTAATAACGTTGCAAATAAAATTTATGTTTAACTTAGTTTTAAAAATGCTTTTTTTAGCTAAAAAATAAAAATAATAAAAAAAATAATAATATAAATAGCTTTAAATTAAAAAAGTTATTTTTAATATAATAGCTAAAGTTAAGCTGTTAATTAAAAAAAGTAGTATAATAAAAAGTTTAATAAAAAGTGTTTAAATTGTTAAAATTTTTTAAATTTTTTAATTTTTTAGTTTTTAAAACTTTTTTTTTTTTTTTTTTCATAGTTGTTTTATATGCTTTTTTAAAACGCAGTTTATATAAATTTAATATAAACTGCTTTTTTTGCTTGAATTATTTTTTTAATTTGTTAAGCTTAGCAATTAATTAAACATTTTGTTATTAAAATAGTTAAATAAAAGCTTTTTTTAGTTTTATTATATTAGTATTAAAAAAATTTAAAAGCTTTTAGCTTTTATTGTTATTTAAAAATATTTTGTTGCTATTTTATAAATAACCTGTATATAAAAGTTTTATAAAAAAAATAAAGCAAGCTAATTGTTTTAAAGCTATAATAATTATATATTATAAATAACTTTTAAATAAAAGCTTTAAAATTGTTATGTTTGGAAAGTCTTTTAAAGTTAAATATAATATAATATATATTTTGTATAATAAGTTTTATATAAAACTAAAGCTTGTAAAAGCAAAAAATAGTATGCAGAGCACACCTAAATAAATTATAATAATATGGGCAAACAGAATTAAAAAGAGCATACTTTAATTGGTGGTTTAGTTAGTAGTGCACCTAAATTATAACAATAGCTGTTAATGCAAACAGTTATTATAGCTTTACTTTATTATATTAAAACAGCCTATTTAAAAAAAATAAAAGCTATATTATTAACTATAAAAAATCTTTTTTTATTTTATTTTTTAACAATAACAAAATATTTAACAACTATATAAATAATAGCAATAATGTAAACGTTAAAAAAAAAAACAAAAGTAATATAAACAAATTTAACTACTTTTTTTTGCTTTTGCTAATTTAAAAAAAGCAGTTTTTTTTAGCTACTAAATAAACTTAGCAAATTCGTTATAAATTTCTTAAACTTTAAATTTATTATTTTTTTTTTATTGGACATAAAAACTATTACTTATATATTATTAAAATTAAAAAAAAAAAAATAATGTTACTTATAAGTTAATAACGCATTACAAGTTAGTAACGCACTTTTTACTAACCTTTTATTTTTTTACTTTATTTATATATTATTTTATAATAACATAATAGTTTAAAAATCTAAAAAAGCTGATTTGCAGCTAGCAATTTAAGCTAAAAAACGCAACTTTAAACTTTTTTTTTATAAGCTTGCTTATATTTACAACATTTTTAATTATATATTAAAACAAAAAATTAATAGTAACACGCTTTATTATATTATAAATATTATAAAATAAAATTTAATAATGTTTAAAAAAAAAATTATTATTAAACATATTTTTAAGCTAAATATGCAAACGTTTTTGTTTTAGCTTTATTATATTTAAAAAATAGCTAATATTTTTTAATATAAATATAACGTGTTAAAAGTTAACGTTAATTAAGTTTTAAACTTTATATAATAATAACTTAACTTTTAAACGTATTATAATTGCTAAATTAATTATTAACAAACTTTTAATAAAGATTTTGCAAGTTATTACAAATAGTTTAGCTTTATAAAACATATAATTAATAAATATAATATATAAATTAAAAATATTTATAACTTTAATAAAACAAAGTTTTTAATAAATAAAATAATTACTAAAATAATTGTTATAAGCTTTAAAAAATGTAAACGCTTTTAATAAGCTAAGCTTAAAAATAAAAAATAAGTTATTGCAAATTAAGCTATTAATTTTTAAAGTTAAACAATATTATTATATATTATTTTTTTAAGCAAAGTTTATTTTGCGTTTTAATATTATAATATTATTTTATTATTAAACTAAGTTATAAACTTTTTAAATAATAACTAAATTAATAATAATATAAGCATTAATTAAACAAAACATTTTAATAATTATATTTAAAGTTAATTTAAAAGTAATTATTACTTTTTAATTTTAAATAGTTATAAAAGCTATTATTTAATACAATTTAAAAAATATTATTAATTTAATAACATTATTATGCTTTATATGCTTACTTATTTGTTATATAAGCTTTAGTTTTTTAATTTAATTTTTTTTAGTATTTTAAAACAGTATTATAATAAACATATTAAAAGTTTAATATAGCGCTATTAAACTTATATTAAAAAGCAAAACTTTTTTATAAGCTTTGCGTATATATTTATATATATATTTATTAAATAAAACATTTAATTAAGTTTTAAAGCAGCTAAAATTATGCTTTTAAATGCAAATAAAATTATATTTGCATTAAATATTCGAAAAATAAATAAAACATTTTTTTTAAACTCTAAATTACTATTTTAATTTTAGATTTTAAAAACGTTTATTACTATATTAAAAATTAAATAGCAATTAATTTTTATTAAAACTAAAATTAAAAATCATTTTTTAAGTTTGCTAACTAAAATTTTAAATTTTATTAATTTAATTGTAAAAGCTATATAAAAGTTAATATATAAAAATATTTTTTTGTAACAAAAAAATAAAAAGTTTTATAAAACTAACTATATTTTAAATAAGCGTTGTAAAATTAAAAACAAACAATTATAAAATAAAAAACCTTTTATTATAGTTAACGCCTAAGTTTTATAAAAATTTAAAAACAATAAAGTAATTAAATCGAATAATAAAGCTAAAAATAATTATTTAGCAAAAAAAGTATAAACGGGTTAATAACGCTATAATATTTATAATAAGCTTAAACATAATGTATAAACTTATTAAATAAAAGTAAAAACATTTAATAAAAAAGATTATAATTAATTTAATTAATTTATATATATTATAGTCGAATTATTTAAGTTAGCATATAAAAAGTGCTAAAAAGTGCATTATTAACTTGTAATGCGTTACTAACTTGTGAATAACGTTATAAAGATTTTAAAATAGTTGCAAATATAAAAATGTTAAAACAATAAATAATATAAAATACATACACTTTTTAGCTATTTAAATTAAGCTTAGCTTTTAACAAAGCAATTATATTATTTATAAAAGTTTAAATTATACGTTTTGCTTGCTTATTAATAAAGTAATAATATGCTGCTAAAACTTTTATATTTATATTAGCTGCTTTATAAAAAGCAGTTTAAAGCTTATTAACAAATTTTTTATTTATATTTAATATAAACGTATTTAGTAAACTTTAGTTTATATAAACCTAATAAAAATATAAGTTTGTTTAATTTTTTATTATATATATAGTGCTGCTAATAATTCTTTTAACAAATTTTAATGTTTTATTTATAATAATAAAAATAACGTTATGTTTGTTTTTAAAAACAAGTAGGCTAACAATAAAATTTAAATATAAAATTAAAATTAATATAATTAAAGTTTTAATTAAAAGCAAATTGCTATAAAGTTATTATATATTAATTTTTGTAGCACTATATTTTAAACATACAAATTAAATATAATTAATAATATATGCCTTTATATTTTAGAAAAATGCTATAGCTTAAAGATATTTACAAGTTTGTTATATTTTTTAATAAGCTTAATTATTATATCCCATTTATAAAACAGCCAGTTTTTACAAAAACAAAATAGCTAATTAGTTTTTTAACAAGTTTATAAAATATATAAGTTTTGTTTTTAAGTTTATATAAAATAAATAATATATTAAAATTAATATTTTTTTTAGTTAGTTTAATTAGCTTTTTAAGCATAAATAAACTATTTTTAGCAATTTGTTTTTTTTATATGCTGTTATAAACTCTTTTTTTAAGGTTTTTAATATATAAAAAAAGGCTACTACTATGCTATTAACGTTTACAACCTTTATTTCTGCTTATAGTTGCTTTTTTTTTATAATTAAAAGTAAGTTAAAAATAAACAAAACAAGTTTTTAAAAGTTTGGTTATTAAAATTCTTAAAAGTTTAGTTATTATAATTTTAAAACATTTTTTAAAGGCTATAATTTTAAAGCGTTGCGTTTAAATTATATTTAAATTACTATAAAAGCTTTTATAGCAAAATAAAGTTGGCTAGGTTGTTTTTGTAATAAGCACAAAAAAGCGTTTATATTTATTAGCGTTTTTTTTTAAAACGTAGATAATTTTTAGCTTATAAGTAAAACAAAAAAGAAAAAGTTGCTAGGTTTTTAGCTTGTTAAAAACCTTTGGCTTACTGTTAATATTAACAAACAATTGCATAATAACGTTATAGTTAATATATATATAAATATTATTATAGTTAAAAATATGCATTAATTTTTTAAATATTTAAACAAGTTTGCATGTTTTAACTCTATATATGCTGTATTTTAACTTAGTTAAAAATAAAAAATATAAAAGAAATAGTATTAGCTATAGCTTGCTATTATTTTGGATTTAATAAAAGGTTTAATATAGTTTAAATATGCTAACTTTATAGCTTTATATAACTTATTTTTTAATATGTTTTACGCTTTTATTGCTTATGCTTATAGCAGCGCTATATTTTTTATAGCTTTTTTATATGCTTTTTAAGCTTTTTTTATAATTTTGTTATTTTTGTTTAAAGTAAATAGTTTAATTATTAGTAGAAATATATATTGCTAAGTAAATTAATAGCGCGCTAAATTTGTTTTAGCAAAACATTTGCAAAATTTATATGTTTTAAGCTTTTAAAGCAGAGCTAAAATGCTTGCGAAATAATAAATCTAGCTTTTTTAAAATTTTATAAAACTAAAAGCTTGTTTTAAATTATGTAGCGTTTATAGCATTTTTAGTTTTTAAATAGCTGCTACTTTTTTTTTAGTAGTTGTAAGCTTAAGTTAAAACATGTAAACGCTAAATGCTTTAAATTTATATTAAGCAAAATAATATTTTTTAAAATTTATTATATAACTTAAGGCGGCTAAAATAAATAATATAATGTTTAAATGTTTTAAATACTTTTTTGCGTTTTTAAAAAAAATAATAATATTGTTTATATATATTAATACAAACTTTTAAAAGTATTTTTTAAATAAACGTTTTATTTTATGTTAAAAAAAACTAAAAAAGGTTTTAAGGCTTATTATAGCTATTATAAATTGCTTGTATTTTTTATTTATTTTTTTAAAAAATTTTTTATTAAAAAAAACTTTTTATAATATTTATAATAATAAACATTATAAAGCTGTGCAATATTTTTAATATATTATTTTGTTGGAATAAAAAGTAAGCATTGCTTATTATTTTTATGTTAACTTTTTAGAAATTAATAATAATACGCAGTTTTAGTTTTTTTTATATAAAAAAAGCGGGTAAAACAATAAAGACCAGCTTACTAAAAAGTATTTTTTTAACTATTTTATAGTTATATAATAAGTTTAAAATAAAATCTATAGCTTTTTGTTATAATTTAAGTGCACTACTAACCAAACTATTAATTAAAATATGCTTTTTTTAATTTTGTTTGCCTATATTACTATAATTTATTTAAATATGTTTTGCATACTATTTTTTGCTTTTACAAGCTTTAGTTTTATATAAGACTTATTATATAAAATATATATTATATTATATTTAACTTTAAAAAACTTTTTAAACATAACAATTTTAAAGCTTTTATTTAAAGGTTATTTATAATATATAATTATTATAGCTTTAAAACAACTAGCTTGCTTTATTTTTTTTATAAAACTTTTATATACAGGTTATTTATAAAATAACAATAAAACATTTTTAAGTAATAACAAAAACTAAAAGCTTTTGAATCTTTTTAATACTAATATAATAAAACTAAAAAAAGCTTTTACTTAACTATTTTAACAGCAAAATGCTTAATTAACTACTAAACTTAATAAACTAAAGAAATAACTAAAGCAAAAAAAGCAGTTTATATTAAATTTATATAAACTACGTTTTAAAAAAGCATATAAAACAACTACAAAAAAAAAAAAGAAAAAGGTTTTAGAAATTAAAAAATTAAAAAATTTAAAAAACTTTAACAATTTAAACACTTTTTATTAAACTTTTTATTATACTACTTTTTTTAATCGATAGTTTAACTTTAGTTATTATTAAATGGGCTTTGTATAATATTGTATAGTAAATATACGCATAAAATAAAATACAATCTATTGTATTATATTTATTTATATTTTTTTATATAAAAAGGAGGCTTTGTATAAAGCAGAGTTTTTATTTTAGGTAAAAACTTTTGCTAGCGTATAAGCTAATATAATAAAAAGAATTAGGTGCGCACGTATTAATAACTTTGTATGTAATAATAACTTTATATATGCTTATATATACGGTTATAACTAATACTAGTTATTTTAATACTAGCTTTTTTTTTTTTTAGTTGCAACTTATTATTATATAAAAAAAAAAGAAAAAGTAAACTATTATATAGCTGTGCGTACATAGTTTATACAATATTAAAAATAACTGTTTAAACTTAATTAGGTTTTAAAAAAGTAGTTAAATAATTATTTTTTTAATTAAATTATAAAAAATATATTATAAAGCTGTTGCTTTAATTATATAGTTAGTTTAATTAGTTAAAAGTATAAATAACTAATTATAAAGCTGTTAGTTTAGTTTATACTAGTTAAAAGTTTGTTTTTATATGTTAGTAAAGTTTATAATTTTGTTAGTTTATACGATTTTATTAGCTGTTATATAAATAGTAAAAATTATTTTTTAATTAAAATGTATTTTTAGTTATATAAATAGGTTAATTATATAAAAAAAGCTAATTATGCAAAAAAAAGTTTAAATATAAATACTGCTAAAATTTTTAACTGTTTTTTGTTTTTTTTACACTTTTATTTTTTTTTTTTGTACGTTTTGTTTGCTTTTGTTTGTATATATATATATATATATTTATATAATAAATGTTATTTACATGTTTAGCAATAATGGTTGTACGCTTATAATTATTAGTTAAAAGCTTGGTTTTAATATTATACTGCTTTTAACAAATAATTTTAACAATTGTTAGCTTTTGCATTTGTTTTGCGTTAATATATATATATTTTTTTTTTATTATATGTTTATTGTATAATATTGCTAATAGTTTTAGCTTTTTGTACATAAACTAAAAAAGCTTAAGTTGTTATAATGTTTTTAATTAATATTTAAATTTAAGTTTTAGCTTATAAGCTGCTAAATTTATTTATTATATATATTATTTATTACAAAAGTTATTTTTAAGCCGTTTTTATTTAGTTGCGCAATATTGTTATTGCTTTATATAAGCAGAATGCTTATGCTAATTATAATAGTTTTTTGTTTTATAAATATTGTTAAATTATAAAGTTTTAAAATAAAGTTTATATAACATACGTTTAAAAATTATATAGCGTTTATTATAATTATTATGTTTAAAAAAAAGTTAAAGTTAAAATGTTTGTAAAAAAAATAGTTATATAATAAAAAAAATAAAAATAAATAAAGTTTGTATTGTTTTTTGTTTTTTAAAGTTTTTTTTAAAGTTAATATATTTTTATATATTATTTTTATTATTATATACTTTTTTTTTTATAATTGTTATAATTATATATAATTATTTAAGTTTTGTTTATATATATTTTTATTTGTACAAATAACTTATTTGTTAATACAAAAGTTTTTAATGCTTAGTTTGGCATTTTTTTTATAAACGCGTTAACAAAATTATTTTTGTTATTAATTTATTATATTTTAAAGATTTTTTTTTTTTTATACAACTTTTTAAATAATATAATATTTATTATTAAGCGCTTTTTTTACGTTATATTTAATTTTATTAAATAGTTATATAATAATTTTAAATTAAAACATAAAACTGTTAAAATAAAAAGTAAACTTAATATAGTTATAATTTTTAAAAATATTGTATAAAAAATAATAGCGCTATTAAAACTGTTAATTATATTATATAACTTATTAGCAAATATGCTTTTAATTACTTTTTTACACTTATTAAAATTTTAATATATAATATTTTTTTTAATTTTAAAGCTTAGGTTTGTTTTTATATAGTTTTTAATATTTAATATAATAAAAAATCTAAGTTATAAAGTTATATTAACATTGGTAATAAAAAATTTAATAATATAAAAGTTAAGCTGTAATTTAAGTTATTTATTTGCTATTTAATTTTTTTGTTTAAGTTTGCAATATTATTTAGCTTAAGATTTATTATTTAAGCTGCAACAATAAAATTGTACGCTGCTTTTAGCTAGCAAATACTGCTAATATATGTGCTTTTTATATATTATAAAATATATTGCTGCACAAAATTTTTTATATAAAAGTTAACTAAGTTTAATTAGTTTGCTTAACTTTTTTACGTTAAAATAATATTGTTTTTAAATAATAAAATAATTTGTTTGCTATTAAATTTTATAAAGTAGTTTAGCTAAAATATTTTTTTTAGTTTTATATAAAATTTAGCTTACTATAACTTACGTTTTTTTTTAACTAAAAAATTAAACGTTATAAAACTAAATATATTGTTTGTTTAAAAACTAGTAATATTAAAGTTATATAATAGCTTTATTATAATTAAAAAACATAAATTGTATATAAAAACAGTTATTTTTAGTTTTTTATAATAATATTAATAATAAGTTTTAAACTAATATAATTTTAATTTTGCTAATTTATATAAAAATTGTACAATTTATAAAATTGTTTTATTAAAATATTTTAACTTTAGTTTTATTAATAATTATATAAGGATTTTTTTAATTAGCTTATTTTTTAATTATATATACGCTTGTATAATGTTTTAAAGTTTGCTTAATATATTAAAATTGCGTATTAAAAAAAAGCTTAATACAAAAAATAATTGCTAGCTTATTTGTTAAATAGTTAGCAATTATATAAAAACTGTTTTTTTTTTTACTATTGTTATAACTTTGTATAATAAGTTTTAACTTTTTGTATACCTTAATTGTTTTTTTTTTAATTTTTTATATAACGCATTCCACAAGCTAGTTTTGCACACAAGCAAGTTTTGCATTTTGGCTTGGCGTACCCTGTAGGCCACTTTATATGCAGAGGTACTTACTTTACTTTTTAATAACTTCGCCAAAAAAGGTTGTACAATAAAATAATTAGTACTATTAAATTCGTAATAAAATAATAAATCCAATGATATTTTCTTTTATTTTCTAACTATTTTATTTAAAGCGTTATTAAAAACTACGCTAAAATAATCCCGACAAATTTGTTTTTCGAAGCTATATGCTCAAATAAAATAGCTAGAAAATAAAAGAAAATACTATTAGATTCGTTATTTCATTGCGAATCCAATAATACCAATTATTTTATTGTACAACCTTTTTTCGCGAAGTTATAATAAAGGGGAATAAGTACTTCTGCATATAAAGTGACCTACAGGGTACGCCAAGAAAAGTGCAAAACTTGCTTGTGTACAAAACTAGCTTGTAGAATGCGTTAAAGCAAAACTTAAAAATGCAAATATTGCTATATTTAGCTAAATTATATTTTACAAACTAGAATATGCTTTATATAACAAAGTTATTAATCTTTATAACGTTTAATTTTTTAAATAAAGCGCTAAATATATTAATTATGCTGTTTTTATATAATTTAATAGCTAAAAAATAGTTTTGTTTTTTTTTTAAAAGTTAAAAACAGCTAACTAATTTGTTATACAAAAGTTATATAAAAGTTATTTGTTTTTTAAAGTTGTTTTTATTTTTTTTGTATAACTAAAAATTAAAAATGCTTGTTGTTTAGCTTTATTTTTTATATATTTAAAATAACTTTTTTAATTATATAATAATATAGTTTAATTTATATATATTTAAAATATATTAAGCTGTTTATTAAATTAATAATTATATTAGATTTTTTAATTAATTATATTTTATATAAACTATTTTAACTTTTTTTTTTACGTTATACTAAAACTTTGTTTTATAAAAAAAAAAATAATATATTATATAAAGCAAGCTTATTACGCTAATTAATTATATAGTTAATTTTAACTTTTGCTTTTTTTTTTGCGTAGCATTTTTATTGCTTTTTTAATAGCTTTTGCTTTTTGTATAATATTAAACAAAAAAAGCAAATTTTAATTAATTTTAAAATAGGTTTTAAAAATAAAAAAAGTTAATATAATATTGTTTAATTTAGCAGTATTATTTAAAGCTTTAATTGTTATTTATAAAATTAATTCTTTTTTTATATAATAACCAAGTTTTGCTTTTAAAATGCCATACATATAATAAAATAGCTTATATGCTTTTTTAATTTTGCTAATTGCTTAATATGCTTTAATAAGCATTATATAATATTAAATGTTTATAATTTTTGCTTAGTTTTAAAACTTTTTAAACAAAAAATTTGTATTTAAATTATATATAATATAATTAAAAAGTTTTTAATATATATTAATTTAGTATTTGTATAACGCTTTTTAAACGTTTTATATAAATATAAATTTTAAAAATATTATTGCTTAAAATAATATAGTTGCGTTAATTATATAAAAAACTTGCTTATTATTTATTTGTATAATATTTATTATAACTTTATAATTAAAATTATAATTATTTTTAATTAAAAATTTAAAACGTTTAAATGTTTAATTATATAATTAACAATAATAACAAAATTTCTAAATTTTTTTTAAAATAAAGTAGTTAATATTATATTTTGCACAACTAAGCATATTATATAATTTTTTTAAATAAAAGTGCTTAAAACAGCAATAAAGCTATTATAGTTCTGTTTTTATAAAATATATTCTAGCTTTATACAAGCTAGTATTAAAAAATAAATGTTTTTATTTATATATAACAAAAATAATTTTGCTATTTTTTTATATAATAATATTTTTTATGTTATTAAAATATGTTTATAATTTGTTAGCATTTTTTAATAAAAATAAAAAAAAAGTAAAGCTGTTTAAAATATAATATATTATTATACTAAAAGAATTTTTTATTTATATAATACTAATAACGTTTATAATATTATTAGCGCTAAATTTAATATATATACTTTTTAATATTTAATTTATTTTTATATAAAAATAAATTTTAAAATAAGCTTTTAATTATACTTTTTTTACTATTAAATAGTTTAAAGCGCTTATATTTTATAATTTATTTTAATATAAATTAGTTAAATAAAACATTTGTTTTACAGTTTTAAATGTTTTTACTAATTATATAATAAAAAAAAGCATTGTTTATTAAAAATTAAATTAATTAGCTGCTAAATTTTTTATTAATATTATTATTATTTTTGTTTAATTTTAAAAATTTTTTGCATTTTGTTTAAAATACTAAGAATTTTTTAAGCGTAAACAAAGTATTATAAATTATTTTGTACAAATTAAAATATTAGTTTTTTATATAAGCTTGTTTTTAAAATATATATTTAAATAATTAGCAGCTTTTTTTACTGTATACAAAGCATTTTTTTTTTGTATAATACTTTTAGTTAATTTTTTTTTATAGTTAGCTTAAAAATTTAAGTTAAAATTTAAGTTGTTAGCTTTTTATATAATTGTTTTAATTATATTTTTTGTTAATAAAATAGCTATTATTGTTTTGTTATATAAAGTGCTTTAATAAATTATTTGCTGCTATTTAAATATATATTTTAAAATTAAAAAAAAAGCTTTTATATATTAGCTTTTAAAATATAAATGCTATAGCTAATTTTAATACTTTTTAATATGCTTATATAACTATTATATTTAATTAGATTTTTTTTTAATAACTTGTATTAAACGCGCGTTATACTTTTACAAGTTTATTAATTATAAAGTTTAATACTTTATACAATACTAAATTAAAATTTTTTTTTTTTATTTATATAAAAGTAATTATAATTTAATTAGCTTAATATTAGCTATAATTTATATTAGTATTAAAGTAATTATTTATTATATAATAAATTTTGTTTTAAGTTTTATTTAAGCTAATATAATAAATAAAAAAGTCTTTTGCGCAACCTTTTAAAATAATTAAAAATACTGCATAATATTAATTTTTTATAATTTTAAGTTAGCAGCAAGCATTTATAAATAAACATGCTTTATTATATAACAAGTTATATAGCTAACTTAAATAATTTTTTTTTTTTTTTTAAATTTTTTAAAAAATTGTATACTTTTTAAATAAAATTATTTTGTTTTATATGTTTTTTATAAAAAATAAGTCTACTAAAAAGCTATTTAGTACAAAGTTTAATATTATATAAAAATATGTTTATTATTTTAAAGTTTGTTAAAAATAATAAATAATAAAATATTTATATATTAGCTAAAAGTTTAATTTATATTTTGCTTTTGTTATACGTTTATATATTAGTTTAAAAGTATTTTAGTTTTTAATTGTTAGTTATATATAGTTTTAAGCAAAATAGTTTTTAAAAATATAAAAATATATATTTTAAATTAGTTTTAGTTATATAGTTTTAGTTTATATAATTATATTTAAAGTTAAAGTTTTTTGTAGCATTATATAAAGTTGTTAATTTAGCGTAAAAAAAACTAATAATGTTTATATAGCAGCTAACAAATCGTTTTAAATAGTTAAAAGTTTTAGCTAGTTTTTTGTTAAATTATATAACGATTAGGTTTTATTTTTAATATATATAAGCCTTTTACATAAATTGGTTTACCTATAGGTATAAGTCATTGCTTAGTCCATATAACTAAGAAAGGGGTAACACTTAGTAAAAAGTAACACAAAAAAAATTGTGCAAAAGTATAATAAGTAATTGTTAAAAAGTTAACTCCTTTATAGTGTATTCCAAAAACTAAACTATAAGCTTAAATTAAACAGTAAAATAAAAAAAGATTAATACTAATTATAAAAAGAACTTTTTACGTTTTTATAATATTTTTTTTTTTTATATATTTCTTAAATAGCAATAAATAAAAACCTATCCCAACTATCCTAGATAGTAATAAATAGAAACCTATTCTAACTATCTTAAATAGCAATAGATAAAACCTTATTTTAACTATTTATTACGTGACCTCTGCGCTTATAATTAGCTGTAGCTTGTCTTTTAGTCCAGCCTTTTATTTAGTTTATAACCGCGCTAGGTCTTTTTTTCAGGCCGTTTTCCTGTTAGTTTGTAACAAATTGTATTTGTTTTATGCAATTTATATAAAACTTTTAGTTTAGTTTAATTTTTTTAATTTTAGTTATATATTTTTAGCTTTAAATATTTAAAGTAATTTTTTATATAACGTATAATAAGTTTAAAAAAAGTAATTTGTTATTTAGTTTTTAAAATTTTTTGCGTACGCTTTTTAAAACTTTTGTTAAACGTTTTTTAAGTACTAATATTTAATAATTTAAAACGCTGTTTATATGTTTAGCAATTTTAAAGTTATATAACTTAAATTAATGCTTTTTTTTTAATATTTAAAATTAAAATAGTTTTGTACGTTTTTAAAACTAAGCTTAAAGTTTTTAGCAATTTTTTTATATATAAAATTAACTAAGGTTTATAATATAATAAGTTTTATTACATTATGCAAAATATTTAATACTATGTTTATAAATAAAATTAAACAAATAAGTTATTATTTTTGCTATTATATAACAAGTTGTTAAATATAATTGCATACTATTTTTTTTGTTATAATATAAATGCATTTAGTTTTATTAAAAAAGTAATATTTATATAATAATAAAATTAATTTTTTTGTTTTTTTAATGTGTAAATATATTTAGTTTAGTTAAAAAAGTAATATTTGTGCAACAAAGAAATTAAAATACAATATAAAAACTTAGTTAAGCTATAAATGCCTCCGTTTTTACTTTTGCTAATTTATAATGCTTTTGCAGTTATATAAAAAATGCTTTTGCAATTACTAATTAGTATTAAATAGGTTTTGTTGTTAGAATAACTGGTGTTGGTTGCAACTATATGTGTAAGCATGTACAAAGTTATTGTTATATACAAGGTTATTAGCACGTGCGCACCTAATTCCTTTTATTGTATTAGCTTGTACGCTAATAAAAGTTTTTATTTAAAGTAAAAACTTTGCTTTATACAAAGCTTTTTTTTTATATATAAAGATATAAATAAATATAATATAATAAATTATATTTTATTTTATATATATGTTTAATGTACAATATTGTATAAAGCTTATTTAATACTGATTAATAGTTATAAAAGCATTTTTTATACAATTACAAAAGTATTATAAATTAGCAAAAGTAAAAACAAAAGCATTTATAGCTTAACTAGGTTTTTATATTATATTTTGATTTTTTTGTTATATAAATATTATTTTTTTAACTAAATTAAATGTATTTATATGTTAAAAAAACAAAAAAATCGATTTTATTGTAATACAAATATTATTTTTTTAATAAAACTAAATGTATTTATATTACAACAGAAAAAATAATATGCAATTATATTTAATAATTTGTTATATAATAATAAAAACAATAACCTGTTTGCTTAGTTTTATTTATAAATATAGTATTAAATACTTTATATAATGCAGCAAAACCTGCTATATTATAAACTTTAATTAATTTTATATATAAAAAAATTGCTAAAAACTTTGGGCTTAGTTTTAAAAACGTATAAAACTATTTTAGTTTTAAATATTAAAAAAAAAGCGTTAATTTAAGTTGCATAACTTTAAAATTGCTAAACATATAAATAGCGTTTTAAATTATTAAATACTAGTACTTAAAAAACGTTTAATAAAAGTTTTAAAAAGTATACATAAAAAATTTTAAAAATTAAATAATAAACTACTTTTTTTAAACTTATTATATATTATATAAAAAATTATTTTAAATACTTAAAGCTAAAAGCGTATAATTAAAATTAAAAAGGTTAAACTAAACTAAAAGTTTTATATAAATTGTATAAAACAAATATAATTTAATAAAAAACTAGCTAAAACTTTTAATTATTTAAAACAATTTGTTAGCTATTATATAAACATTATTAGCTTTTTTTATATTAAGTTAACAACTTTATATAACGTTATAAAAAACTTTAACTTTAAATATAATTGTACAAATTAAAACTATATAATTAAAGCTAACTTAAAATATATACTTTTATATTTTTAAAAATTATTTTGTTTAAAACTATATATAATTAATAATTAAAAACTAAAATATTTTTAAACCGATATATAAACATATAACAAAAGTAAAATATAAACCAAACTTTTAGCTAATATATAAATATTTTATTGTTTATTATTTTTAATAAACTTTAAAATAATAAATATATTTTTATATAACATTAAACCTTATATTAAATAGCTTTTTAATAAACTTATTTTTTATAAAAAATGTATAAAACAAAATAATTTTATTTAAAAAGTATATAATTTTTTAAAGAACTTAAAAAAAAAAAAAAAAATTATTTAAGTTAATTATATAACTTATTATATAATAAAGTATATTTATTTATAAATGCTTATTGCTAACTTAAAATTATAAAAAATTAATATTATGCAATATTTTTAACTATTTTAAAAAGTTGCGCAAAAAACTTTTTTATTTATTATATTAGCTTAAATAAAACTTAAAGCAAAATTTATTATATAATAAATAATTATTTTAATATTAATATAAATTATAGCTAATATTAAGCTAATTAAATTATAATTACTTTTATATAAATAAAAAAAAAAAACTTTAATTTAATATTATATAAAATATTAAACTTTATAATTAACAAATTTATAAAAGTATAACGCGCATTTAATACAAATTATTAAAAAAAAATTTAATAAAGCATAATAGTTATATAAGCATATTAAAAAGTATTAAAACTAGTTATAGCATTTATATTTTAAAAGCTAACGTGCAAAAGCTTTTTTTTTTAATTTTAAAATATATATTTAAGTAATAGCAAATAATTTATTAAAACATTTTATATAATAAAATAACAATAGCTATTTTATTAACAAAAAGTATAATTAAAATAGCTGTACAAAAAGCTAATAATTTAAGTTTTAATTTAGATTTTTAAGCTAGTTATAAAAAAAAATTAACTAAAAGTATTGTATAAAAAAAAAATGCTTTATATATAATAAAAAAAGTTGCTAATTATTTAAACATATATTTTAAAAACAAGCTTGTATAAAAAACTAATACTTTAATTTATATAAAATAATTTATAATACTTTATTTACGCTTAAAAAATTTTTAATATTTTTAATAAAATGTAAAAAATTTTTAAAGTTAAACAAAAGTAATAAAAATATTAATAAAAAATTTAGCAGCTAATTAATTTAATTTTTAATAAACAATGCTTTTTTTTATTATATAATTAGCAAAAACATTTAAAACTATAAAACGAATGTTTTATTTAACTAGTTTATATTAAATAATTAGTATTATATAAAATATTAAAATAAATTATAAAATATAAACGCTTTAAACTATTTAGTAATAAAAAAAGTATAATTAAAAGCTTATTTTAAAATTTATTTTTATATAAAAGTAAGCTAAACATTAAAAAATATATATATTAAATTTAGCGCTAATAATATTATAAGCGTTATTAATACTGTACAAATAAAAAATTTTTTTAGTATAACAATATATTATATTTTAAACAGCTTTACTTTTTTTTTATTTTTATTAAAAAACGCTAACAAATTGCAAACATATTTTAATAATATAAAAAATATTATTATATAAAAAAATAGCAAAACTATTTTTGTTATATATAAATAAAAATATTTATTTTTTAATATTAGCTTATATAAAGCTAAAATATATTTTATAAAAACAAAACTATAACAGTTTTATTGCTGTTTTAAGCATTTTTATATAAAAAAATTATATAATATATTTAATTATATAAAATATAATATTAACTATTTTATTTTAAAAAAAATTTAGAAATTTTGTTATTATTATTAATTATATAACTAAATATTTAAACATTTTAAATTTTTAATTAAAAATAATTATAATTTTAATTATAAAATTATAATAAATACTATATAAATAAATAATAAGCAAGTTTTTTATATAATTAATGCAGCTATATTATTTTAAGCAGCAACATTTTTAAAATTTATGTTTATATAAAACGTTTAAAAAGCGTTATACAAATGCTAAATTAACATATATTAAAAACTTTTTAATTATATTATATATAATTTAAATATAAATTTTTTGTTTAAAAAGTTTTAAAATTAAGCAAAAATTATAAGCATTTAATGCTATATAATATTTATTAAAGCATATTAAGCAATTAGCAAAATTAAAAAAACATATAAATTATTTTGTTATACGTATAATATTTTAAAAGCAAAACTTGGTTATTATATAAAAAAAAAAAAATAATTTTATAAATAACAGTTAAAGCTTTAAATAATACTGCTAAATTAAACAATATTATATTAACTTTTTTTATTTTTAAAACCTATTTTAAAATTAATTAAAATTTGCTTTTTTTGTTTAATATTATATAAAAAGCAAAAGCTATTAAAAAAGCAATAAAAATGCTACGCAAAAAAAAAAGCAAAAGTTAAAATTAACTATATAATTAATTAGTATAATAAGCTTGCTTTATATAATATATTATTTCTTTTTTTATAAAACAAAGTTTTAATATAACGTAAAAAAAAAAGTTAAAATAGTTTATATAAAATATAATTAATTAAAAAATTTAATATAATTATTAATTTAATAAACAGCTTAATATGTTTTAAATATATATAAATTAAACTATATTATTATATAATTAAAAAAGCTATTTTAAATATATAAAAAATAAAGTTAAACAATAAACATTTTTAATTTTTAATTATACAAAAAAAATAAAAACAACTTTAAAAAACAAATAACTTTTATATAACTTTTATATAACAAATTAGTTAGCTGTTTTTAATTTTTAAAAAAAAACAAAACTATTTTTTAGCTATTAAATTATATAAAAACAGCATAATTAATATATTTAGCGCTTTATTTAAAAAATTAAACGCTATAAAAATTAATAACTTTATTGTATAAAGCGTATTTTAGTTTGTAAAGTATGATTTAGCTAAATATAGCAATATTTACATTTTTAAGTTTTGCTTTATATAAAAAATTAAAAAAAAAAACAATTAAGCTGTATAAAAAGTTAAAACTTATTATATAAAGCTATAATAATAATAAAAAAAAAACAGTTTTTATATAATTGCTAACTATTTAGCAAATAAGCTAGCAATTACTTTTTATACTAAGCTTTTTTTTAATATATAATTTTAATATATTAAACAAACTTTAAAACATTATATAAGCTAGCTAAAAAAATCTTTATATAATTATTAATAAAACTAAAGTTAAAATATTTTAATAAAACAATTTTATAAATTGTATAACTTTTATATAAACTAACAAAATTAAAGCTATATTAATTTAAAACTTATTATTAACACTATTATAAAAAATTAAAAATAATTGTTTTTATATATAACTTATGTTTTTTAATTATAATAAAGCTATTATATAACTTTAATATTACTAGTTTTTAAACAAATAATATATTTAGCTTTATAACGCTTAATTTTTTAGTTAAAAAAAAAAGTAAGCTATAACAAGCTAAGTTTTATATAAAACTAAAAAAAATATTTTAGCTAAACTATTTTATAAAATTTAATAGCAAACAAATTACTTTATTATTTAAAAGCAATATTATTTTAATATAAAAAAGTTAAACAAACTAATTAAACTTAGTTAATTTTTATATAAAGAATTTTATGCAGCAATATATTTTGCAACATATAAAAAACGTATATATTAGCAGTATTTGCTAGCTAAAAGCAATATATAATTTTGCTGCTGCAGCTTAAATAATAAATTTTAAACTAAACAACATTACAAACTTAAACAAAAAAGTTAAATAATAAATAAATAATTTAAACTATAGCTTAACTTTTATATTATTAAATTTGTATTATATAAAACTGTTTATTTTTATAAATAGATTTTTTATTAATAATGCTAATATAATTTTATAATTTAGATTTTTTATTATATTAAGTATTAAAAACTGTATAAAAATAGATTTAAGTTTTAAAATTAAAAAAAATATTATATACTAAAATTTTAATAAATGCAAAAAAGTAACTAAAAGCGTACTTATTAATAAGTTGTATAATATAGTTAACAGCTTTAATAGCGCTATTACTTTTTGTACAACATTTTTAAAAATTATAACTATATTAAATTTATTTTTTATTTTAACAGTTTTATATTTTAATTTAAAGTTGTTATATAATTGCTTAATAAAACTAAATATAATGCAAAAAAAGCGTTTAATAATAAATATTATATTATTTAAAAAGTTGTATAAAAAAAATTTTTTTTTTAAAATATAATAAATTAATAACAAAAATAATTTTGTTAATACGTTTATAAAAAAAACGTTAAACTAAATATTAAAAACTTTTATATTAATAAATAAGCTATTTATACAAATAAAAATATATATAAACAAAATTTAAATAGTTATATATAATTATAACAATTATAAAAAAAAAAGTACATAATAAATAAAAGCAACATATAAAAATATATTAATTTTAAAAAAAACTTTAAAAAACAAAAAATAATACAAACTTTATTTATTTTTATTTTTTTTATTATATAACTATTTTTTTTATAAACAACATTTTAGCTTTAACTTTTTTTTAAATGTAATAATTATAACAAGCGCTATATAATTTTTAAACGTATGTTATATAAGCATTATTTTAAAACTTTATAATTTAATAATATTTATAAAACAAAAAACTATTATAATTAGTATAAGCATTTTGCTTGTATAAAATAATAGCAGTATTGTACAACTAAATAAAAACAGCTTAAAAATAACTTTTGCAGCAAATAATATGTGCAATAAACAAATTTAGCAACTTATAAGCTAAAACTTAGATTTAAATATTAATTAAAAGTATTATAATAACTTAAGCTTTTTTAGTTTATATATAAAAAGTTAAAACTATTAGCAATATTATATAATAAATATATAATAAAAAAATATATATATATATATTAACATAAAGCAAATGCAAAAGCTAACAATTGTTAAAATTATTTATTAAAAGCAATATAATATTAAAGCTAAGCTTTTAGCTAATAATTATAAGTGCACAACTATTATTGCTAAATATATAAATAGCATTTATTATATAAATATATATATATATGTATATATATATATATATATATATATAAACAAAAGTAAATAAAACGTATAAAAAAAAAAAATAAAAGTATAAAAAAAATAAAAAATAGCTAAAAATTTTAGCAGTATTTATATTTGAACTTTTTTTTGTACAATTAGCCTTTTTTATATAATTAATCTATTTATATAGCTAAAAATATATTTTAATTAAAATATAATTTTTACTGTTTATATAACGGCTAATAAAATTGTATAAATTAACAAAATTGCAAATTTTGCTAACATATAAAAACAAACTTCTAACTAGCATAAACTAAATTAATAGCTTTATAATTAATTATTTATATTTTTAATTAATTAAACTAATTATATAATTAAAGTAACAGCTTTATAATATATTTTTTATAATTTAATTAAAAAAATAAATTATTAATTCGATTTTGCATACAAAAGTAATTATTTAATTACTTTTTTAAAACTTAATTAAGTTTAAATAATTGTTTTTAATACTGTACAAACTATGTACGCATAGCTATATAATAAGTTATTTTTTTTTTTTTTTTTATATAATAATAAGTTGCAACTAAAAAAAAAAAAAGCTAGTATTAAAATAACTAATGTTAGTTATAACTGTATATATAAACACGTATAAAGTTATTATTATATAAAGGGTTATTAGTACGTGCGCATTTAATTCTTTTTATTATATTAGCTTGTACGCTAGTAAAAGTTTTTACTTAAAGTAAAAACTCTGCTTTATATAAAGCCTTTTTTTATATATAAAGATATAAATAAATATAGTACAATAAATTGTATTTTATTTTATGCGTATGTTTAACGTACAATATTGTACAAAGCCTATTCAACATTTGTATAATATTATATAATAAACATATGTATAAAATAAAATACAATTTATTATATTATATTTATTTATATTTTTTTATATAAAAAAAAGGCTTTGTATAAAGCAGAGTTTTTATTTTAAATAAAAACTTCTGCTAGTGTACAAGCTAATATAATAAAAAGAATTAGGTGCGCACGTGCTAATAACTTTGTACATAACAATAACTTTGTATATGCTTATACGTATAGTTGTAACCAACACTAGTTATTCCAACAGTTATTATATTAAAAATAACCTTTTTGATTTAAAGCTATTTATATTATTATTTTTTTTATTATTTTTATTTTTTAGCTAAAAAAGGCATTTTTAAAACTAAGCTAAACGCAGATTTTATTTGCAACGTTATTAAAACAAGCATAATAATAAGTTTAATAGTAATACAAATTTAAACAAGCTATTTAAATTTAAGTACTTTTTATTTATAACAAATAAGTTAAATAGATTTAAAAGCTAAACTTTATGTTTATTAGTTTAACATATAAGTTTTAACGTTATTTTAAATGCATTTTGTATATATATAGCAAAATAAACTAGGCTTACAAAAACTAATACTATAGCTTTATTTAAAGCTTAAATAATAAAAACTAATATTAATACAAACATAATTAAAATATATTTTTTGTATAAATTAAAACTTTTATTTGTTAGTTAGTTTTTTTAAAAGCTAATATTAGCAGCAAATTAAAAACAGCTAAGCAGCTACTTAATTAAAACTTTAAAACTTTTAATTATTATTTTACTTAAATTAAAAACTAAAAAAGCAAGCAAACTAATTTTAAAAAAGCTATACTATACTATTAAAAGCTTTTTATTATGCTTTAAAATAAAATACTTAGTTATTTTAACTTATTATTTATTAAAAAAATTAATATAGTAAATATAGCTATATAACGTTAAAAAATAATAAAACTAACTAAAAAAAATTAAAACTAAAAAAATTTTAAGCAGTTTAAATCTTAAATTAACTTTAAATTAAACAAAAGCTTTTAATAATACTAATATTTAAATAAAAAAGATTATTATTGCTAAAGCTAAAAACATGCTAATATAATTAAAAAGCGCAATAGTTACTATATAAATAATAACTAAAAAAGTTTTAATTAAAACAGCATTAGTAACAAGCATAAGCGCTGTGCTATAAAAAAATCCTTATTAAATAATAACAGCTTTTATTTTTTAATAAAACGCGCTTATAATAGTAGCAACTTGTATAAAAATTATAAGTTAACTATAAAAAGTGTTAAATGTTTTAATTATAATTAAATAAAGCATATAAATTATAATTGCTTACAACTTTAAAAAGCTAAAAAGCTAAAAATTTTAAAAATTTAAACTACTTATAATTTAAATAAGTACTGTTTTAAAAACAATAATAATACTAATTATATTTAATTTAAGTTTTTATTAAAAAGCTATATAAATAATAGCTAAAAAAAAAACAAATAAGCTTAGTTTTTAAAAATGTTGTAACAATTGGGTCCTATTCGTAATATGTATAAGCCTTCCACATAGGTTGGTTCACCTACAAATATAGGTTGTTGCTTAGTCCGTATAACTAAAAAGGAGGTAACACTTAATAAAAAGTAACACAAAAAAAATTGTGCAAAAATGTAATAAATAATTATTAAAAGGTTAACTTCTTTATAATATATTTTAAAAACTAATGCTAATTACAAAAAAAACTTTTTACGTTTTTATAATATTTTCTTTTTTTATATATTTTTTAAATAGCAATAAATAAAAACTTATTTTAATTATTTTAAATAGCAATAAATAAAAACTTATTTTAATTATTTTAGATAGCAATAAATAAAAACTTATTCTAACTATTTATTATATAACCTTTGCGCTTATAATTAGCTGTAGCTTGTCTTTTGGTCCAGCCTTTTATTTGGTTTATAACCGCGCTAGGTCTTTCTTTTAGGCCGTTTTCCTGTTAGTTTATAACAAATGTTAAGTTTAAATTTAATTAATAGCTTTATATTTTAATTTTATAACATTTTTATATTTTTTGTAATATTTATATTATATTTTTTAAAAAACTTTTTATTTAAACTTATATTAATTTAAATTTATATGCTAAATATAATTATGTTAATTATATTTTTGCTTTTTATTATAATTTAAAAAAAGCTTTTTTTTATATTTATTTTTTATAACATGCTGTTAATAGCACTTTTTTTATTTATAGCGCTTATTAAGTTTTTTGTAAATTAATTAATAGCTGCAAGGTTATTTAAAAATTCTGCTACACTTATATTGTTATTAATAAAAATAACAAATTTAAAAGCAGTTTTGTTTTACTATTTTAATTAACTTTAAAAAATTAAAGTATTATATTAAACTTGGGCTTTAATTAATAATATTTTAAACTAATAACATGTTATAAACCAACAGAAAAACGGCCTAAAAAAAAAACCTAGCGCAGTTATAAACCAAATGAAAAGCTGAACTAAAAAACAAGCTACAGCCAATTATAAGCGCAAAAGTTACGTAATAAATAATTAGAATAAGTTTTTATTTATTGCTATCTAAAATAGTTAAAATAAGTTTTTATTTATTGCTATTTAAAATAGTTAAAATAAGTTTTTATTTATTGCTATTTAAAAAATATATAAAAAAAAAAAATATTATAAAAACATAAAAAGTTCTTTTTGTAATTAGCATTAGTTTTTTTTTATTTTACTGTTTAATTTAAGCTTATAGTTTAGTTTTTAAAATACATTATAAAAAAATTAACCTTTTAACAATTATTTATTATACTTTTGCACAATATTTTCTGTGTTATATTTTACTAAGTGTTACCCCCCCTTAGTTATACAAACTAAGCAATAACCCATACCTATAAGTAAACCAACCTATGTAAAAAGCTTACATATACCAGGAATAGGACCCGATCATAACATAACAGCTTTTTAATTTGTAAAAGCTTGTTGCAATTAAAAGTTTTGTTAAATAATTATTTAATTATTTAAATTTATATAGCTTAAAAAAATAAAGTTATTTTTAACTTAGTTAAAACTTAAAAAAGTTTTAGCTATGTTTTATAATTTAGCTAATTTTTTTAGTAATAATAAAGCTAGTTTACTTTTTTATTTTAAGCATAATAATTTTGCAATAAATTTGTAAAACAATGCTACAGTTTTTTATTATTTTATATATTTTTTAGTATAAAATAAGCTAACAGTTTTATAAACTTAGCTTAATAAAATATTAAAAAGTAGAAAAATATGCAAATTTAAAAGCTTTGCTAACGCTTTAATTTTTTTTATACTTAAAAAAAATAAAAGCTTATATTTATATGTTAACTATAAAAAATTTAATAAAGTTATAATAAAAAATTGCTTTACTTTTTTTTTTATTTTAAAAATGTTAAATAAGCTGTTTTATGCTAAAGTTTTTATTAAAATTAAT